>JAYMSL010001240.1:0-18089 GCA_036897195.1 Plantago coronopus
TGCAGCCCACTCTTGCTCTTTGACTTTGGCCCACATTTTCACTCAGGCCCACTAGGAGCCCATCAGCCTTTTTGTTGTTAACCTCATTCTCAGCCCTCACGTTGACTTCCTCCAATCCCATTGCGTTTAAATTTTCAGTATTCACTGCCACATTCTCCAAAACCTCGATATTGACAGTACTAGGGATTACCCCCATATTCATAGAAACTTGGCCCCCACAGTTATTGCCGCCGATATTCCTGTTACCCAAGCTTGGTTCAATCAATAGGTTGTTGGCATTGGAGAAAGACTGTTCCTCTTCCGATTCACCGGACGCAACAGATTCCACGGCCTCCGACGAGCATTCCGACGAGACATTCGAATCGACAGAGAATTCAGAACCAAAATAATCCTCCTCCATAGCTTCCTGGTCGAATTCCTCCACCAGATAAATCGGAAATTCAATCCCATCCACGATTACAACCGTTTTCTTCCGAATCACTTCGAACTTCTTAGTTTCAATCAGAACTCTACCGAACCTCAGATCCATTTTCCTACTAGTTTCTTCACATACTCGGACGACTGTACCAATAGCATCCCCAGCACGATCGAAGCTCTCTTCGCACCAGCATGAGAGTGGCATGCCGTAAACATGAATCCAAACTAGACGTGATACGTTCGTGATTTTTTCATCCCAAGGATACGCATCCATAACACCTTTGATTTTCCCTGTTTTCACCGTTTCTGCTAGAGACTTACCAGCTTCTGCATTCTCACATTCGATGATTAGTTCCGTTCTCGAGAATCTCATAACTTTGATATTAACTAACCCCAGCTTGTTTAGATAGAAATCCACATCCACGACTGAAACCTCTTTCTCTACCTTAAGGACCCAGCAACTTCTAGCCCACTGTGAAACTTCCTTCGCAGGGAAGATTGTAATTTTCTCCACCTCCGAAATACCTTCACTGCCTTTACTTGAACTGTTGTTATTTGTGACAATATCCTTAAAGCTCTTACCTTTAACCATCCAAGCTCCATTAACAATTGTCTTAGCAGTCTCCTTCGTACCTGCCTTCCTACTTGCACCCTCAGACTTAAGCTCCTCCTTCTGGAATCTTGCGACGTTGGCCAACAACTTATACGGACCCATCCAGCACGACTTCACCCGTTCGACTAACTCCTCCAAGTTCCCCTTATCCTCAAAGCGCGCAAAGGCAAATCTTTTGCCATGTTTGTTCCTTTTCCCAGGAATAAAAACTTCCGACACCGAACCGTGATAGCTTAAGCAATCGTTTACCTCCTTGGCATTCGCATATGGTGGAATGTTGCTGACGAATAGTGTTACCACCTTGCTCCCATGACGACCATCTTCTCTTCTTGCTGAATAACTCCTTTGTTCTGCCATAAACCTAAACCTGGGAAGCCTGGGGTTACGTTCTTTGCCCCTGCCTCTTTCTCTCATTTTTTGTCCTCGACAGCTAGTGTACTTATTGTTTACTAATGATGATTATGGTTTGGCCATTAATATAGTCTAGTTGTAAATTGATGGAATAATGAGTAGACATACAACTTGCTCAATAACCTCACACAGTGGTCTAGAATAATTGTTGCTTTATAAAATGAATGAATGAATGAATGAATGAATGGTGATTAATGTCTATCATCAGTTTGCTCTTTGGTATGACTCAGCCACCAATATAGAACCTGTGACAGAGATATAGTCAACTCACAGACACCAGACACCAATATTGAAAGCCAACTCACAATATACAATTAACAATTCAACATATAATATCAATATACAATATATTTTGGAAATTAAAATCGAAACCAGAATTTTATGTTAATCAACTGTATAATCGAGTTATGTATAACCGCATCACTTTTAATAATCAGGTCTCGACCCATGAAATGTTACTTTTATTATTAAAACAATAACAAGTCATACTTCGACATTAAAAAATCTTTGAAAATATATGCTGAAGACATCTGGAGAAATCCCTCAATTTTATAAGGTGAACAGAACTAAGAAAATGAATCAGAATACAAACAATACAGCTATTGCATAATTACAATCAGGATTAATGATACAGCAGTGAATGATGATAAATAATGATAAATGTCAGTTTCTTAATTGGATTCTTTCTTCACCAACCTACAGCTAATAATAACACCACCAACTGTATATTGTGTAATGAAATGAATTGAGTATTGCATTCATCAAAAGCAAAAATCCCAACAAATAAAGAAAGAAATGAAAAGAAAACCAGAAAAGCAAAGTCATCAAGAAACAGACCTACCCATAAATATTGCAGAAATACAAGGAACAGAAATAACGTTTAAGACTTAACTAGCATAAAGATTCGGTCTTACGTCTCCATCTCTCTCGTCCAATTTTCTCTCTTCTTTATTTGCTTACCTTTTCCCATAGCAAAGAAGAGAAGAGAGAAAACCCATTTTACTTGTCAATTTTTCAACGAATCAGCCGAAAAAACAGATCAATCTGACAAGAACTTGTGTTCAGATATAAGGATTTCAGTGTGTACAAGGTTTTGATTGTCTGAAGAGAGTGAATTGAAGGGAAAAATGTTGGTTGCCAACAGTTTTGATTTATGGAGAAAGGACACCTTCTTCTCAGCTGCTGAGGAGGTTCAGCAATCAGCTGACATGTGAGTGTGTGTGGTTTTGTGTGTCTTCTGTTTCTTGATTGTGATTCTGTTGTTTTTCAGGTGTTTTGATCTGGGCGTGGTTTGAATTGGGGGCTTTTGGTTTGTGTTGTTTAAAGTTTGCTTCTTTATTAAGCTATACTGCTATTAGCTTGGAATTGTTTATTCTTGTTTGGTTTTGGTTTTTAGGTTGTTTTGGATAGGGCTTTTGATAGGGTCAATGATGATTGTTCCTTGTTCCTCTTTTTCACATGTTCTTGAATCCGAGTGTTGTTGTTTTTGTGAAATTTATGGAGAATTGCACTAACTGCTGGAAGACCTAGTATGTGTATGTGTGGAATACAGTATGTGAGGGAATAGCTGAACTTGTTTTTCAAGGCTAGTGTCACTATCTATTACTCTAGAGATGATTGTATAAGTACCTATTGATATAGGATGAGAAAGATGCTGGTTAGGATGTGTAGTCATTTGTGTTTTGTTCCGAGTTCTTCGCAGTGTTTAGTAACTCTTGATATTAGATTGCACACTGTGTTTGTTTAGTTTTTGGAAAGACTTCTTGAAAACAGTACTAACTACTCATATTTGCATCTTTGATTTTGCAGAATGGAATCAACTTATAGGGCATGGCTTAGAGCTAGGAGAGAAGGATTATTTGCTCAGCATTTAGAGGATCTTGAAAGAGAGCTTCAAATGGCTCTGGGCACGGCAAAATGGCAGGTTATTTGCTGCTTCATTTTGTCTGAAGTTTCATACTGTCTGGTTGACTATTGATCTTTGTGGTTTTGTAGTCTATTTGATTCTGTATTGTTATCCCTTATATAAATTTTCTTTTCATTTATATCTCATGTAGTTAGAAGAGTTTGAAAAGGCTGTTCGCATGAGCTACAGAAAGCGTGATGATGATGTTACGGCCACCCGACACAAGCAATTTGTTTCAGCTATGGAAGAACAAATTTCCCGTGTTGAAACAACATTGAAAGAATCGTTCAATGTGGAAGGGAAGAAACCATTTCGATGGGTTAATTTGGATGCAGATGAATGCGATGACTTGGCTTTTTTTCTCTCTGGAACTTCGAGTACATCAAAAGCCATCCAAGATGATGGTGTTAATCAAGAAGTAGTAACTATCTTGTCTGATAATGAAGTCATAACAAAAGAACATTCCAGCCTTGGTTCCCAAGTTGCTTCCAAAACACAAGTTTCAAATCAAGGAAGTAGTTCGGGTTCAGGAGACACCGTAGGGAGTAATCATGAGATAAAATTCCCTGAGACAGGGGATGAATCTAGCTACCAAATGGCTAATACTCGCAGAACCTGGAGCTCTCCTGATGGAAGTGCATTGGAGGTCGTTATCGATATTAATGATACACCGAGTAATGCATTGGCTGAAGTAACACCCAAAGAAAAGGGTTCCAAACCTTTCACAGGAAAAGGGGGCATATTGAGTCGGGCACAGTTGAAAATAATCAGTCGGATGAAACAGGTTTGTCAATACTCAATAGTAATTTCCTATGCTTACTTTCTTAAATACTAGGACTATGCATGTTTCAAGAAAAACTGGGAGGAAAAAAATTGAAAATGTAGGATAACCAAATTCCCCTTGGAAATCTTTGACATGTTCCTGGCTTCCTGCTGCTTTTATTCTATTTCCGAGATTTCCCGTCCACCAATGCATGAAAACAAAAAATTTCTGGTTCCTCTTTCCCAGTCCCGTACTTTCCCTTGAAACAGGCAGAGCCTTGCTGTTAGTAGAAAATCCTAGCTTTATCGTCAAGATATGTACTGAATGTTATTAGCTTTTGAGATACATGGATGAATTAATTAAGCCCTTGTTTGCAGCACTTGAGAGGAAGCCCAAGGAGTCAGAGACAGCAGGTTTCATCTGTTTTGCCAGTTCATTCCATGCGATTTGTACTTCTTTTGATGCTGTCCATCTTTTTAGTCGGTATGGTCTTATCTCTAATAACTTCTATTACAGTACACGTGGAAATTGTTGTTGGATATTAGTTAGTGTAATCATATGCATTTGTCTCTTTGTTCTTATGTGATGTGTCACTCTGGTCCATACATTTGAAACTGCCAAAATCAATTACATTGTTATGTCTGTATTCGCATCAATTTGGCAATGGTCGTAACATATAATTATTGCTTTAATCTTTCAACATTCACAAAATTATGTTCACAAAAGATCGATCCATAGGGCCTGTCAGTCAAGGTTTTAGTTCCATGATAATCACCACAAGCTATTGCCCATTTGAATTAAAGACTCTTTTCGTGCAGGACCAGTTTTGTTTAGAGTTGCAATCGTTTACATTAGCATTCATTTCGTTACACTTGTCATACTCATCAGTTATGTATTGTTTAAGTCTTGGTGTGATAGATATCAGATATTTAATTAACTCTCTTCTTTCCTACTTCTGCAGTGCCCTTTCTGTTTTACTCAACAACTTAAGCTGTTCCATTCCATTGAAGATCAGCACGTAAATATGTATGCAGGTAACTTTCTAACTTGGAACTCTAGAACAGTATGGTGCGTTCCAGGTTGCATGTTAAGTATTGCCTATATGCAGAGTTATATGAATATTGGCAAATGATAGAAAGAAGAGTTGTTGTGTCAAGTTAATATCGCCTATTTGCAGAGTTGTGTCAAGTTAATATTTTGATCTATTTTATTCCGGAGTTTTCAGAACCAAACATGCTCACACATGCATTTTTCACCATTACATCAGTCATCAATGATGGTGTCTTAACTCTAAAAAATGTTATGTCATCGAATGATTGCATAGTGTAACGCCAACTGATCAAGTTTCTCGTTTGCAGGGTATTGTTGTCTTAAGAAAGAAGAATCTCTAAGAGGAGGACTTCTAAACTACGTGTGATTTATGAAATTACTTGAATGGTCTGTATGGGACCTATTAACTACAGAATACAATAGCATCCGTATTGTAGTTGTATACAATTAGATTCAGCACAAACTTACAGAGGTTACGGGTTGGTATTGATAAACATGTGATGTATCACTCGAATGAGAGGTTATTCATGGATAATAAGAACTTCAGGCCCTAAGACTTGAGCATGTATATCTGAGTAGTCTCTCTTTATTGTTGTGTACTTCTTACTACATTTCTTTCATTTCACTTTTTTTCACTTGAAATGTATCAGTTCAGTTCTTAAGAATAAGATTAACTCTTAAATTTCAAGTGAGAACTGCGGTTTCACATGGGTACTTTGGTAGTAGTAGTTCTGTGAAGTAGAATTTGCATTTCTTTCCTAGTTCCACAATTGGAATTTGAATTATGTTACAATTGAATTAAAACTATACAACGAACTCGGGTGAAAGCTGAAGCTTCGTGAGACGACTAAAAGTTGCTACAGCTGATGAACTAAGAAAGTAATATGCAAGATCTCTACTTTATCCTTACATTACATGGTTCTATACTTCTATACATCTCTGCTCCATCATCCAAACCAAACTAAGCCAACTAAACCCTTCAACCTAATAAAAACAGGGGTTAGGCTTCTCTTGCTCCATCATCCATTATAATGGTTGTGTTTTATGCACATACTTAAGATTTCAGTATATATAAAAACCTAAAGACTTGTTCCAATTGGAATTCGAATTATGTTACAGTTGAATCAAAACTATACAGCAAACTCCAATGGAAGCTGAATTTCCGTGAAACAACTAGAAGTATTTTTTTACTACAGCTGATGCAGTATGAATGTATAATGTATATGCAAGATCTCTACTTCATTCTATACATCTCTGCTCCATCATCCAAGGCAAACTAAGCTAAACCAGAACCTATTAACCGAATAAAGGCAGGGGTAGGCTCCCTACTCCATCATCCATTATAATGGCTGTGTTCTTTGCACATACTATGTTACGATTTCAGTATGTATAAAACCTGAAAGCCTAGTATTCTACTATAACAGTGTAAGTCAATATGGAAAATCAGTTCCTACGGGGAATTGGTAACTAGCGTTGTGAAGTGGAAGACACATTGTTCCCAGAGTTCCAGATACAAAATGACAGAGCCAATGGATAACACATGATGAATATGACTGGCACATCTATCCGTGATACATTTGATAGTCATAGAACAAATTCGCTCCACTTCAGCATATGTTATTCACATGGAGAGCAAAAAAGGTTTAGAATAACAACCAAGCCTGGATAACTTCAGGCGCATCATTCTCTGTGCTCTAAAAACATTAATCTTTCTTTCTTTCTTTCTTTCTTTCTTTTTTTTTTTCTTTTTTTTGTAAGAGGCAAAAGTTGACTCAAAACCTCCGGCCTAATGCTTGGAGGAGTCTTACCTATCAAGCTACGCTCCATTGTCTTTGATAACATCAATCTAGCTGGGCTCCTTTAATAAAAATCACCAGAAGTTTTGACCTATTCCGGGAAACTGAAACCTGAGGCATTCCACATTGGACTTTTCTTGGTGTCAAGTGTCAAAAGCAAAGCAACTGCAAGTAAAATAGTGAAAAATATGAGAATAAACGAGTCAAGTACATGCTTTCTTCCTAAAGTCGTGTTTTAGGCAGCAGAACTTTCGAACACGAATCAAGGACAAGGTTAAAGCATAAAAACTACAACTGTGGATAAGAAGAGTAGGAGACGAACCACTTATAAGCCATAAGTTTTAAAGTAGACACAAGACCACCGATGGTGACTTATTAACTGGAAATATGCATGTAAATATTGCAGGTGATTAAGTCTCAACAGCAAATTATGATGGAAGTTTAAGTTTCATGAAATAATTGAAAGCTGCTAAAAATTTACAGCTGATACACAGTGAATGTATATGCAAGATCTTTGCTTTATCCTCACATGGCTGATATTCTCTGCTCCATCATCACCCGAACTAAGCAAAGGCAAAGGCAAACTATGCCTTTTAACCGAATAAAAACAGGATTCACTCTCTGCTCCGTAATCCATATTCTAGTTAGATCTGCTGACTATTAATGATAATGGCTGTTGGACTACATATAATTAAGAACGATTCAGTGTGCATAAAACTTAGAAAAGAATGTTAAAGCGTTGTTGTATAAGCTTTGGGTGAAATCGGCATCATAACACTAAAACCAGCATAAGACTATGGTCTATGGTTATACAGATGCATATGGTTTACTACACTCATATCTTTTCAAGCAGGAGTGTTGACTCACACCACGTTACAGAATAATGTTGCACAACAAATTCAGAATTTTGCCCCTGGAAGATATAGTAGTTCAGAATTAAAATCCTTGACAGCTTACCAAAATCATGACTGCAGTCATCAGTTTCCGATATTCTTCACCATGGACGTGCCACTATACAATGTACATTGGGTATATTCAAGATTCCACAAATCAATTGTCATCTATAGATCTATCAACCCCAAAAACCCCTCCCCGTGTAACCACAAACTCACAAGAAGAATCTGGCAAATGAGGAGCAAAAACTACTCGAATAAACCTCCTTACTTGAACATTCTCACCTTCCTCTCCCACTCTCTCCTCCTCCCTCCACATAAACAACCTCATATTCACACAATTCGCCCACGACAACCCCAATGCCGCACAAACCTTCCTCCCCGACGACCACAAGCACTCCGCATTACCAACCCTAACACCCCCTGACGAAGAATCCTCCATCACATCCACCACCTGATTAGTCATGACCACAGCCAACCCAAACTCCCTAGCAAGAAACCTCAACTTGGAACTTATCTTAAAAAACATGCTCGCCCTGAGCTTCAATTCACCCTTTGTATTATCAAACTCCCCCCTGAACAAAGCGGCAATCGAATCAATAACAATAAGCTTAATATTCAGCTGGGTTATCATAGGTTCTAACCTCGGCAATATGTCGAGCAGGTGGTCTGCAGAATGTAAAGGTTGAACGGAGATGCGGTCGAGTGGGTTTCCGGGAAGGTGAGGTTTGTAGGGGAGAGATAGGTTGTGGAGACGGCGGACGGGGAAGGGGAATTCGGAGTGGAGGTAGAGAGAGGAGGCAGAAAGGCCGCCGTATGAAGCGGGGACCTGGGCGGCGAGGAGGAGCTGCAAGGAGAGCTGGGTTTTGCCTGTACCGCTTTCGGCTACGATCTCGGTTATAGTGTTGCAGGGGATTCCGCCGTGGAGAAGGCGGTCGAGGATCGGACAGGCAACGGTGAGTTTTGGGGTTTGGGCGGGAAGTGGGTGGAGGAGAAGATCTTCTGCTCCCATTTCAAATTTTTGGAGGACTCGCTGCAAATTTTCAAAACATGCTTTATCAATTATCAACTTGATTAGCGATTGATGTTCATTGTTTTAAATAAAAAACAATTAAGAACACACTTTAAAGTTTAAACTATTTGGATTTTTGCAAATCACACTTTGATTTTTTAAACTTTTTTTTGGGTAATTGACAATTAAAACTTCTTGACTTTTATCATTTTACGGAAAAGGTTATATGGATCATGGATGTCTATTATTCAACTCTGTTAGATATATTGTAAAATGTAAGTTTTTTCAAACAAAAATACGACCAATCCATAATGAGTCGTAATTTAAAAATACAAATCTTTTTTTTATGTGACGACTCTTTTTTGGAGATGTAATATGTCCAAACTCATTTTAAGATATCCTTAGGCTTTGCTTGATTCAATTTAAATTCAATTTGGTTCCGTTTGGCTTTTTTTGGAGATGTAATCTGCATTTGTAACATCTCATGGGCAATATGTCTATGATTTCACTATGAAACCATTTGGATTAACAAAAGCACCCGCAACATTTCAAAAATTAATGAACCAGGTTTTTGCTGAGCTACTCAGGAATGCGTACTAATATGTTTTGATGATTACTTTATGTACAATAGAAGTTTAGAAGAACAGTCTATGCACTTGTCACAAGTCCTGTAATTACTTAGAAAACACGAGCTATATGTAAATAGGTACACGTGCGGATTTGCTTTAAACCAAGTGGAATACCAGCATATGTAATCAATTACAAAGGTGTTTCAACTAATCCATAAAAAGATTAAGGTGTTGGAATCAGGCTGTCAGCTGTACTACGAGACTTGGTAAGTACTACCAGCCTGAGGAACAAAATCAGGCTCAAGTCATACATCAGCCTAAGAAAGATATCAACCTGAAGTATTATCAGGCTGAGGAGCAAAGTAAAAATACATCAGCCTGGAGTGTTATCAGGCTGAGGAGCAGAGTCAGACTGAGAGAATACATTAACCTGAGAAAGGGATCAGCCTGAAGATGAATGATAGGCTGGAGTCTCAAGTCAGCCTAAACCATATCAAGCTGAAGCAAATCAGTCCAACAAGGATCGTCAGGTCGGAAGAAGAAATATTAGATAGCGTGTTGTCTTTTCAACACGACTTCGGATTGTAAATATTCTAATTCGTTGCGCTTTAATTATTAGTAGTTCCTGTATATATAGTTGGTCTGTGTTTCCCTCTTTCTTTGTACAAATTTTTCACAATTCAATACAGAACACTTTTATTTACACTCAGTACAATCAATGGCGATTCTCTGTTACTCACAAATTCGATCTTCTCTGGTTACTTCTAATATAAGGTAATGGGACTGGCCTATATTTAAATCACTTAAGGCATTAAGAAGTTTTATGGGCTTTGTAGGTTATTACAGAAGATTTACACCTGTGAATGGGGTTATTGCATGACCCCTGACCGAGTTGACTGGAAAGGGCAATATCATATGAATGAGAAAGTTCAGTCTGCTAATCAGTCCGTATTTTAGTGTCTCGTCTTATCTTTTTCACCATATTTTTGTTATTTTCTAGTTGTGTGTTTTACTACGTGTTTGTAGTTTTTATAGAAGAATCTTTCTTGTTTTTTCAGGTCTTGGTTAATTTTAGGAATATTTTGGACTAAAGTGATGCTTTGGGGGAGATTCTTGAAGTTTGGATTTTTTTAGTTAAGTATAGATGTGAAAGTCAGCTGTTATGAGAGTCTGAGGCTTTATCTCTGCAAGCGTAGCCAGTTTAGACTGGCGTCGCTGCGCTGGAGAGAATTTCAGAGACTTTAAAAAGTCTTTGAAATCTCTGGCGATGCCCGCTGGAGTCGCCAGTCACTTCCTGGCAGGCGTAGCCTCGCCTGCCTTAGCAAGCTACACCTGTTCCTTCTTCCTTCAACTTTCCCCCGATTTGTGCATTACGAATTGCTTGAATACTCGTATAATTATCAATTCAAAAACTGTAATACCTATATTTCATTCTTGTAAACTTTCTTCCCATCTAAAAACTCTCTCAAAAGCACTTGTAACCTAGGATTCAAGAGAACAACATTTCAATGTAATTTCTTCTTGTAGATTGTACTGTAAATCTTCATTGGAGCTTGGATTATCAATTAACATTTATTTGAGGTCTATTCAATTCAAGTTCGGGTCCATTCAGTTCCGATGAGTTAAGTTCATTCAGTTAAGGTTTGGGTAGTTGGAATTTATACTTAAAATAAGTTAACTTCAGGTCAATTTAAGTCCATTCAGTTAAGTTCAGTTCGATATATTTCAAATTAATTAAGTTTTGTTCAAAGATTTTAGGCGAATTGAATAGAGCTTTAGTTCGGTAGAATCGTATACGAAGTTTGGGACTTGGGAGTATGAATATATTTGTAATTTCGACATTTTACAGGGAGTGTATACTAAATAACCGCAAAATGAAGAAATTGCACTCCCAGCTGCAGAGCATCATGATCATCTAAACGTCGTCTTCCTCACACTCCTATCATCAACCTGCATTAAACCAGTAACCCTGAAATCCCTAATCTTCCCCTACGTAGTATCCCAATCCATGAACACATTCCAATGTCGTGCTTAGCACTATCACTCCAACCTGCAAATGGACCTGACATTCTTCTCCAAACCCGTGAGTGGTTCCCACCTGCTCGCGCACTCATGGCTCTCTCCTCCTTCCGCCAGACTCGCCTCTCTTTCTCCAACCACCACCAGCACCAACACCAGTCACCTGATGCCTTCTCCGATTCCCTCGGCGACGATCCTCTCGCCGCCTCCTCCGGTCAGCTAATCGTTGGCGTAGAGTCTCGCTACCGCGTAATCTATCGCCTCGTCAATTCAATCTACGTTATCGCAATCACCACAATCGATGATTCGAATAACAATGTCTTCGATTGCATCAACATTGTCAATCAAGCAGTTTCGGTTATAGTCACGGCTTGCCGTGGGGTTAGTGTGACGCCGGAGAAATTGGGGAAAAAATATTCCGAAATTTACATGGCGTTGGATATTGTGTTGAGAGGTGTTAGTAGTATTAGGTTAACGGCGATGTTGGCGTCGATGCACGGGGATGGGATCGCCAAAATGGTGAATTCGGCTGTGCATACGGAGAGTAAGATTAGGGGTGCGAATAGCTGGGTGACTGTGGAGAATATGGCGGTGGATCATGAGAATGGAGTTAGGTCGTTTTCGCAGACGTTGTTTGAGTTGCCGGATGAGACGTTGTTGGCGGGAGATGAGGTGGCTGCGACTTTGGCTGGAGAGGAGGAGAAAGAGGAGGTGGTGAATGAGAATGAGGGAGAGGAGACGGAGAAGGATCCGTTTGCAGCTAGTGATCGGATAGGGAAACCGGAGGAGTTGTTAATGGAAGGTTTTAAGAAGGGTAAGGAGCTAGATAAGATAAAGGTTATATATAGCCAAACGTTTTATGCTCGTAAAGAAAGCTCGCTTTCATGCTTTGAGAGATCAAAGCTAGTTCTAAGACGATTAAGCATTTACGAAATTCACGACTTATGGCCTTGCAATAAGTTCATGCAATATGTCCCTGACATGAAGCTTTTGTTAATTATATTCTAACTAATGTATAATTTAGATAATATGCTTTTATGATGACCGAGCATCCTTCATGCACGGACAATGTGAATAATGTTAGTAGTATATAAAAAGCGTTATGGAGGTGCTCGTGATTTCCTAAGAGTTTAATTGTTTTGGAATTTTCTTTTATTTGGCTCATGTATTTGTTCTATACCATCTAGGTAAGGAGCCTGGGCTATCAGATGTGAGCAAGGCACTGGCAGGACTTGAGGTGACTGCATTGCCTCCAGCTGTAGCAGCTGAGCCAACGCATATAGGTGTGGAGGGTTTCGAGGGGAATTATGGTGGAATTGAGTTTAGTAATGATGGTTCAACTCTTAGGGAGGATTTTGAAGGTTTTAGTGATGCTTGGGGTGGTGGATTGGATGCTTCGGAGTATGTTGGGCCAAAGAAGATTAAGAAGGACCAGGGTCTTGGTGGTTTGGAGTTTTTAGGAACGAGTGTGCCACCTGTTAAAGATGCGGCTAAAAGCGGTGGTGAGGATAAGATTGAGGATATACTGGTGAAGCAGACAGAAATGAAAGGTCCTGAGATGTATATTGTAGAGGAGATAAGTGCAGAGTTTAGGGAATCGTTGCTTGCTAGGGTTGGATTGATGGGTGTTGTATATTTGAAGACAATGCCTCCGAAGTCGTCTTCAGATGATAAGGAGACTGAGTTTTCGTTTAAGGTAGAAGGTACAGAAGGTGTGAAGAAATGTGTGGTTCAGAATTCGAAGGTAAGTAGTCTTGGGAATGGTTTGTTCCATATAAGGACGGCTCCTTCTGAGGAAGCATTTCCGGTTATTAAGTATAGCATTTTACCTCATAACACTCCGCTGCCTATAAGGGTTCGACTTATCAAACGCCTTAGTGGGACGTTGCTTTCTATTATGATTCAGTATGTGTCTAATCCGGACCTGGCTGAACCACTGAAGGATGTGACGATTATTCTGAGATTGCCAGTAGACCCAACTCTGTTGCAAGTTTCACCTAAAGCAGTATTGAATAGGTCTGATAAAGAACTGAAATGGCACATTGATGAGATTCCAGTTAATGGTAGTCCTGGTAAGTTGAAGGCAAGAATGCCTGTTGATATTCGCGATGATGAAGAAGAATTGGATGTTGAGATAGTTGCTCATGTCAAGTTTTCTGCTGCGGGAAGTAAATCATTGTCTGGAATATTACTAAAGCCTGCTTCTGAGGGAATCACCAGCTTTTATGAGACTAATCACAGGTATGCAAGTGGAGTTTACATGTGCAATTAGCTTCAAAATTAGTGTGAGTTTTGTTGTTTAGGGAGAGCATAACCATGTCAAGCTTTATTCTTTTACACGAAAGTACTTACTGAATTTGTTCATTCTTTTATAAGAATCTTGATGACTGCTGGTAGCCCCATATGTAATAGACAGTGAATACTGAGTAATGCTTGTATTCAAGTTTTAAGGAATTTGCATTCAAGATCAGCTTCAGATTTATGTTTTGTTGTTTTTGTTTTGTTTATGGAGAGATACCTAGCATAACTAGTCTACAATGTGCCGACATTGGGTTGATTTTTTTCTTTTTTATGGTTAAAGAGGATAGAAGAAAAGGGAAGCATATGCATTCTGTATTTTTTAGGGAATTTTGTAAGTTTTGTTCGAGGAAAGGGGCATTTGAACATGTTACAGGTCGATTCCAAGTTGCAAATGAGAACTTTGGTCATCAAAACTCAAAAGGCTCTTAGTGCTGTAAGTTTGCTGCACATTGATTTCAAAATTTACCGAGGCTGTTCTGCAAAACAACTTCCTGCAAGTTAAGTTCTGTTTAAATTAACATGTGACCTTAATGCACTATAGTAACTCTTGTGGTAGTAGATCATATAAAGACTGGTCCATAATGTTACCAAGCGAGATATCACCTGATTAATATCACAGGAAAAAGACACATACCTAGACATTTCATTCATGATTAGGGAATAATATCGTTTGTCACATCAGGAAGGTAGTAATCTCTGCCTGCAGTAGGTAGATGCCTTTAAATTGGTTTGCATTGGGTCCAACCTGAGTATGCCTGCATTAAGATGCATTTTCGTATTAATTACAGTTGAGGGTAGATCCATAACATAATTGTTACCTTTCATGATCAGGGAATAGTATAGTTGATCTCTTATTCATGTTAACACACTGTATCCTGTTTCCATGACTGTATGGTAGTGCATTGTTTCTAAATACTCATTGCACTAATTGTAATACGGGACAAGCATATGTTCTCTGTATTCATTTTAGCTAATGTTATCCTGGAATTGCTAATGCCCCATTGTTTCTATTTTCTAGATGCTTTCTGTTACCAAATGAACCTAAATTCGGTTGCTAGAGAGATTCAATGTATCATAAAGTGCCTGTGATAGCACTATTAACGTTTTCCTTCTGGCTTATTTTCAAGAAGGATTGAAATAGTATGCTCTAGTAACAGGGGATGGTACAGAACATGATGCAGTATAACTTTATTATATTATTTCAAATTACGAATCTTTATGTTTTGTTAAGCAATGATCCTTCAGAAAGGCTCCGGGTTGATTGTTGTTCTTGGTTGTGAAAGAGAGTCGTGGCAACATTTAGAAAGACCACTGAATTATGTCTAGAATTTGGCTGATGATCATTCATATGTTGCCAAATGGCTGATCTACCTAAACGAAAGAGACACGGATCATTGGCTAGTTGCCTTCATGACTAGGCAATTTGCACAGATACTTTGCTCGGTTCTTGCACATAAAATTGGCCGGTGTCATTGATTGCTTAAACATCGGTATCTATCTACCAACCTAGCCGGTTCATCAGGAATTGTGAAAATTACAGGCACATTGCACATTTTATGAAAAGGTAGATATTGTTAGCTGAGATCAATGGTTGATCTGAATTCTGATTTCTGAACAACTATGAACTACCGATATGCTCAAGTTCTACTCAGTTTCCGGTCATGGAGTAAAACTTGGTACTAGGTAGACTCCAGAATGGCAGTAGATTAGATTTTCTATTTTGATCAATTCGAAGTTCCTGCCGACAGCTTGCGAATTTGTTATCTGATGTTAGCATGAGAAAAAAGAGTCGTGATGGAGCAGGCAATGGAACTTTCAAATAAAGGAATGAAATAGACATGCTACTAGATGTTAGTTTGTGAGGATCTTCTAAGATGTTGGCTTATTTTCTTTGCATTTCTCACCACAGATTTTGTCCTTATGCTTGTTGTCCATTCAATCATCAACAAACCTGTTTACATAGGACTTACAGGTCTTAGAAATTGTCGTCACAAGGCTCTTGACCTCTTGTCACCTTATGACTGTCTGGTGCTGTCATTCTACTTTGTCCCATAGATCATCTGGTCTTTCTTCGTAACCAGACTTACTATTTCACACAGTACTTACTAGTTGTTGAGTCTTTGGTTGCCTTTGGTTGGCTCAACTCTGATCATCGAATAGTTCCGGGAGTTAATGAACACTAACATGGGTATATCAAGTAAGCGTTGGTTATGCTCCCAGCATCTAAAAACAAAACATTTGACAGATTGTGTAATAGAGTGTAATAGAGTGATCAAATGAATGACATAATGCCAAATCGAGAAAATTAATTTAGTTTGTATATATTGACGCAAATTTAGTAATTGTGGTTAACATTTGAGTAGGAGTGAGTCTATAAAATGCAGTTTTACCATATATATCTAAAAAGAAAAAAAAAATATCATAAAACACGCAGATACATGTTTAGACACTCGAGAGCAAACTATAATTGCTTTCATTTCCGTCTTTCTTTATATTATTGGAAAATGTCGTATTTTCTAATAATCTGAGTTTGACTAGATAGCGGTGTGGTTATTTCTACAGCCCTAAGAGTGTGTAATCGTATACCATCCGAGTGATAGGTCATTGAGATGGCACGACAAGTTGTTTGGGTCGTTCTCGTAGACTTGGGCCATATATATATTCTTCATTAATATTTTATTCATTGTCGTCTCGAGAACATTCAGTTTTCCAAACAGATGTTTATTTTCCTTGATGTTACGATTTACTAGAACAGTCAAAACGTGTAAGTTTGGACAATCCTTGAATATTCAGGTGATTTGATTAGAAGCTAAACCCCCAGAAATGTTACTGATCATCAACAGAAACACCTACAAGTAACAACTGAGCAAAATGCTCGCTTATCAGCTTCTGCAAATAACTTCAAACACGTATAACACCAATCATTTCTAATTTTAGAAAATTGTTTCTTGGAATGAATCTTATTATTCTAATGTAATGAACCTTACATCAGCTATTCAGAATCAAAACACTCGTCTTTTATATACAGGGCCGGCCCTGGGCCTGTTCGGGCAGCCCGCCCGAACAGGGTCCCCCATTTTTTGGGGCCCCAGCCCAAAACCCAAAGCCCAAATATACTTGTGTATTTAAGTATATAGCAAGATTGTGTGAAATTAGTTGCTAAAGTTCTCTCTGTTGCAGTGGAAAAGGCTGCTTTTTCTTTCTAAAAGGTCACGGTGTCGAGACCCTTTTAGCCCATTTTTCACTTATTTTTTTTTTTAACATTTTGACTTAGGCCATTCACAATTTTCGCACAGGACCTCTAAATCTCAGGGCCGGTCCTGACCACACACAAATCTTTCAAAACTCAATCCCAATTGAGTTTTCTAGAATCCAGTCCAGTACCAAACATGCAGCTTGTGTGTATTTTTTTTTTTAATTTATCTTTTTTGCTTTTGCTTGTTAAAACTTAAAAGGTGAATATTTCTTTTCCTCTTCTCTTTTGTTTATCTCTCTCAATTTCACTGATTCATGCCCATTTCTGAACCTGCAATTTGGTTTTCTTACTCGGATTAATAATTTCTGGACAGGTATTTCTCAATCTCTCATAACTCTGTAAATTCCGTTTTCACTTTTCAGTTCAGGGCTTTCCCTTTCTTGGAGTATTCTAATGTAAATTCTTGGTGTTAGCATGTTTTCATACTTTGTTGTAATGTAGGAAAAAAACGAGCCTTTACAATGTCCAAGTTAATCAACTAATCCGTGAGGATGAAGCAGCCGATCCTTCGATTCGCGCTCTTAAAAGTGGTTTCTCGGCAACTCCGACTGAAGGGCTTGGGTGGAACGAAAGGTCTAAAGTGAAAAATATTTCAGCTCAAGAAATGGTGTTGGGAAAGGAAGATGGAGAAGAAAAGGGGGATAAAGCAGGGCTAGATGTAACCCTAGGGGATCTTGATGTGCTTGACTGCCCCATCTGTACTGAACCTCTCACTCCTCCAGTCTTTCAGGTTTTCCTCAAACCCTTAACTTTGTTTACACTTTACAATCACAAATCTTATGATTCACTGCATCTACTTCTTCATAAGCTACTCTGTTTGTTGCTTTACAGCCAGATTAGTACCTTGTAGTTGTGCTTATGTGATGTTCTGCAGTAGTTCTTGACTATTTCGAAAATGTTCTGATATGTTGATATTCTTGAGCCACTAAATAAGAGGCAGTCTTGTGAAATTCAGAGTAAAAAGGTGTATATAACACTAGACAGAGGATTCTTCCTGCACACATGATTTTCAGTTGGTTAAAAACCTCATTTTCTTAGAATTTGGCTTTAAATAATAAGGTTCATGCTTCATGGTGTAAAAAC
>JAYMSL010001241.1:0-18086 GCA_036897195.1 Plantago coronopus
CTTGAATTTAGGAAGGTAAAATAAATAACAACAAGATATTATTATATTTAATATGAAAGGGCATAATAGTGATAACAAATGTTAATCACTAGGAAATGGATTTAATTGATATTATGGTCCATATTTTGGACCTAAGAGAATTTCTCCCTTTTTTTTATCATCTTTAAGACAATGGAGGGTAAGGTCTCAAACTCTCAATTGATTAAACACAGTATACACAAAAAAGAAAACAAGAGAAAAAAAACTGAAGTAATTTGTGATTAAACAAATTTTTTATAATACCGGGGACTTAAGTGCATTTATAGAAGAGTTTAAGAGTTGATTTGAGAAACCGAAGAAGTGTAGACTTAACTGAAGGAAGAGAAGAATCTGGGACTAAAATGCAAAATAAACCAACTGATTATGACTGGCTTGTACAGTGCAGCTCCATAGTTGTACTTCCCAATTAGTTAGAACCCTAACAAATTTTACTTGGTAAATTTCCTCATCTAAGCGTAACTAACAACCATTAAAACAGGATGATCGATATATAGCAAAAAATTGAATCTCAAGACTTTCTCATTCATGTAATCGTTACGGAAGTCTTCATGATTAACTCGATAACAACGAGACCATTAATCGATTAAGATCCGATCTTTTTTGTTGATTAAGAGCACAAAAAGGACAGAAGTATATACAGTATCTACTCATCTGAACTGATACTTGAGCAATATGCCAATATCATTATGTTGGCTTTTAACTAACAGGGACGATCTTGCGTTCCGATATATGTAGCAGGTACAAGCTGCTAGTTCAGTTCTCTTCATGAATTGTCCTGTATAGATGCTTCAGTTCTGCTTCACCGGCTCGCCATCAGAATAAGGTGAAACTAAGCTCTGAATGTATACATCGGTTACCTTGAAGGTGAATGGGTTTCGTCTTGGTAGACGCCTCATGGATTCGCCATTTGGATTGTAGATACAGAGAGAGTCCCCATCATCAAGCAAAACTTCTCCATCTGGTGCTATGAACAAGGGCGTAAACGATCTGTACCATGTTTCCAGAGGGTCAATACCAATATAAGGCACAGTTGTCACTTTAGCCCAAGACTCTACCTCCCCATACTCCTTCCAGATCCAAATCTCCGTGCCAGTGGCTCCGTTATCGTGGAGCAAGGAAAGACACCCTCCAAGCGCTCCCAACTCCAGGTAACTAGTATTACCTTTTACAGACCTTGGCTGTTCTACTAGTCCTATGGCTTCGCTGCTTAAATCGAAAGAATTGATCACCAGACGAGCATCTGTTCCTTTGCCAACTCTTGCAGCCCAGTGAAGCTTCCCGCTCACAAACTTCCCTCTTTTCTCGAAACTATTTGTGCCGCACTGGAGTAATCCAATATGGGTTTCGACATGTTCCTCTGATTCCTTCGCAATGTCCTCCCTTATTTTCCAGCAATTCGTCTTCAAGCTATATATTTTCACAACAGGGTTGTATTCAGATCCATCCCAAGTCATCACTACAGCGACGATCTTGTAATCATCGGTGGACTCATCATAACCAAACCCGTAGCGTCCTAACCACGGGTCGAACTTGCTATCAGACGCATTAGGCGTCTTCTTGAACTTCCGTGTAGATGGATTCCACAAGATGAAAGAGTTATCATCTAACCCATTTACGAACAAACAACACAACCCGTTGGAGGATCCCACAAAGCTTGCTTTGTCTAGACCATTTGGAATGTCATGGACAAACAACTCTGCTTCAGCAGTAGCTGCAGGTTCACTGAACAAGGCAGGCAGGGGGCAGTGCTCGAGTCGGCAGCTGTTGTGGCTATCGCCCGGCTTAGGAACTGCTGTAACAGTGGCATGATCTGATAACCTGGAACTCCTGGTTGAATTCTCGAGGTGGATTTTCGCAAACTGTTTGCATGAGATTAGTGAATACCATGATTTTGAAACGCACTTGTATCTCAAGAGGGATATGACCGGGAGTCTTGACAGAATTTCTTGAATTATATCGTCGTGGAGACGACTGAAAATTGTTTCGGATATTCCTGTGTTCGCCCCGACTGGAGGAAGCAAGGACATGGTGTGTAGGTGCTTTGGAGTTATGAGGCTGAAAGAGTAGATAGCTATGAAAACAGTGAATTATGATATATGAGGTATTTGCTACTGATGAATGAATGAGGTATAAATACTACTACTGGAAATATGCCTAAAATGGTAGTTGAGGTTGAGAATGCCAAAAGTCTTTCCACTTGTTGTAGTAATGCAAAAAGTCTAACTAAGAAGTTTTCAACATTTTATGATTATTATTTCAGTCAAATAAAATTGCCAAGTGCCAACTAATTATGAGCTGGAAAATGATAAGGTCACAATCTAATACTAGGTGCATGAGCAAGACATGATCCTTTCAACTTCAAAAGTCCAGATATTATTTATACCCCCACTGATATTTTAAAATCATCCGGACCCATTACTTTATCTGTCGGTATTATACTTCGTGACGTTAAATTCAGAGAACTATGAAATTTATTGAAACGGAGGGATGGAGTATTGAAAATTAAAGATAAGAATTGTGATTAAACAAGTGTTTGACTATTACATCTGGGAATGAAGTACAATTGGAGAAGAGTTGAAGAGTAAAAAGGAGGCTGCTCAACATAATTCGTTGACCGTTATGCCTCCCTACTTTTCAAAGTGGAGAAAAATATTGGGATAAAATTGCAATTAATGAAAGTGCAAATTGAGAAAGACAGAGAAAGATGGGGACTAAAACTATAAGAAATTAAAAGTAGAAGAAGCAAACTCAATAAAGCAAGACAGACGAATTATGAGAAAGGCGGCGACGAACTGAGTAAGTGGCGAACTCGGAACATGATAATTTATATCCATGAAGTCATCAGCCAATCAGAACAAATGAAGGAGTTCGAAGTGTTGGAACACAAGAGAGCGAAGTACAGGATTGCAAAAATCAGTTTTAGAAAATGTACAACTCCATTAATGAAGATCGGCGAAATACGGAAAGGTCAGCGTTTATCTTCACGAATTAGCTTAGGGTTTCTATTATTCACAAAAAATCGATTTCATTTGTGTTTTTAATTGTAACTTTTCGTGTATTTTTCGGGTTTGCCCTTTTCTCCTATAGGGTTAGGGTTATTGTTTCACAATTTTCAAATACAATTTCAGAAAGAATTCTCCAGAATATCGGTTCCCGCATTGAATCTGATAGGTATGGAACTCAATCCTTACAAGCTACACGTCTTAACCAAGCTCATCAAGATACCGTATATGTATAGGCGATATTTAAGATATAGCTATGGCTGGAGCAGCAGGGTGATTGAGGGGAGGTTATTTGAAGGTGACAGGGACGAGGTTCAGAGTGCTGTACGTGGAGGAGTTCGATACAGGGGATCGAACGAGCTAGGTAAGTAATAAAACCCACTGTAACCGTTAGAATATCAAATATGAAATTAACATAGCTTCAAGCTCAAAGATTCATGGAAACTATACAGTATACGGCATAACGGAAAGGTTCAAGATGTCAAGCACCTCCAATGCTCTTGAAGAATTGTCCCATATTGGTGTCCTTCTGTTTTGCTCCACTGGCTCCATCCGAATAAGGTGAAACTAAGGCTTTGTTCAGTTCATTTAAATTTCAGTTGTGCTCTGTTCAGTCAGGTTCATTCAGTTCAGTTTAAAGATTTCCAGGTGAATTGAACGGTTACCTAAGCTCTGGATGTCTACATCCGTTACCTTAAGAAAAAGTCTGAATGCAAAAAGTGGTTACCTAAGCTCTAAATGTATACATACGTTACCTTACCAAAAAGTCTGAATGCCAAAAGTCTAACTGCTACCTAAAAAGGCCAAAACTCTGACTAACAAGTTTTTATGAATTCAGTCATATATGTTGCCAAATGAATGTGTATTCAGTAGGTATTATATATTGCCATTTGCCAAAAGAAAATGTATATAATATATATTATATTGCCATTTGCAAAATACAAAATATATACAAAAATTGTATACACTTTATAATATCGCCATTTGCAGAATCTTTTATCAGCTTCACGTTGCTTTGTATAATTGTATGGAAGGCATGGCCTTTTGACATTAAAGGTCAAAATATAATATCGAGAATTAAAGACAAAGACTTGTGATTAAACAAGTTTTTTATAATTATGTAAGGGACTGATGTGCAATTACAGAAGAGTTGAAAGAGTAAAGTAGGATGTTCAACTTTTTTCTTTGTTGTTGTTGTTGCTGCACAAAGTGATTTCATTTGTTAATTTGCAGCACTGCTTTAACGTGTGTGCCACCAAAATTCTGGTTTTAGTCTTTCAGATACCATATGGTAAAATGCATGGTAATTACATGGTGGACTTTTGTGTTTACCTTAGAGCAGTAAATTGTTAGAGTTAGTTCATCTGGATCTTCTTGTTAGTTTGCTGGTAAATAATCTATGTTCTGTTTTTACTCTATCAGTTGACCATATGATGGTTGCGTTGGCTTTTTACGGACTGTTGGGCACTGGATTAAACAGTTTTGTTCTTGCTTATTGCTTTTTGCAATTGGTTTGGTCCATAAATGAAAGAAGAAATCGCCAAAAGAGCCCCGTGAATCGTCCCGCTCACAAACTTCGATACCTTGTTTCTAGAAACGGTCACATTTCTCCGTCTTCTTGAACGTTCTCGTAGATGGATTCCACAACATAAAGATACCTTTCCTTGACCTGCAGTTGATCATGATAGCCCATTGCAGCAGGTTTGAATTGTAACTCAGACTATATCATGATACTTCATTTTCTTAGTTTTTCTAATCATTCATCATCAATTTGCTATACAAGATTTCATCAATAAATACATTGAAATTCGTTCAATATGCGTCTATAAGAGGTATTGAACTACTGGATCCTTACAAGTCTTAGACCAAGGGCTCATCATGATATATAGTAGGAGAATATCACCTTCCTAGTTGTCGTCTCTTCCTTCTCTTCTGATCTTGTGCCTTTGGAAGTTTGGCTTATCGCAAACTGAGTCCATTATCTGTTGGTATACACCAGTCATCATTTTGCTTCAGAAAGGCCAAAACCGCGAACCTACTTTGGTTCCTACCAGAACCGAAGCCTAGCCCAAAAACTTGCTTTGAACCCACGTGGACGTCTACCGTTCTTATGATCATACCGTATTGATGGTTCAGTTTGCTCCACTGGTTCGCCATCAGAATAAGGCGAAACTAAGCTCTGGATGTAGACATCAGTTACAGTGAACGCCAGTGATTCGCTTATTGATGAGTGCCTAAAGGATTTGCATGTTGGACTGTAGATACAGAGACATTTCCCCTCATCAAGCAGAACTTCACCATCTGGTGCTATGAACAAGGGCAGAAACGGTGCATACAATGGATCCAGAGGGTCACTGCCAATATGAGGAACAGTTGCCACTTTACCCCAAGACTCTACCACTCCATACTGCTTCAAAATCCAAATCTCCGTGGAAGTGGTTCCGTTAATACAGAGCAAAGAAAGACACCCTCGGAGCACTCCCAACTCCGGGTATATACTATTACCTTCTGCAAACCTTGGCTGTTCTATTACTCCTTCGGTTTCGCTCCTTAAATCAAAATAATGGATCACAAAACGAGCATCTGTTCCCTCGCCAACCCTCGTAGGCCAGTGAAGCTTCCCGTTCACAAACTTCCCTCGTTTGTCAAAACTATTCGTGCGGCACTGGAGTAATCCAAACTGGGATTCCGCTCGTTTCACCACTTCTGCGTCATGATCTTCCTCTGTTTCCTTCGAAAGGTTCTCCCATACTTTCCAATAATTCATCTTCAAACTATATATTTTCACCACAGGGTAGTAACTGTATGCAGCTCCATCCCAAGTCATAACTACAGCCAAGATCTTGTAATCGTCGGTGGACTCATCATAACCAAACCCGTAGTGCTCTAACCATGGGTTGAATTTACCATCAAACGCATTAGGCGTATTCTTGAACTTCCTTGTAGAAGGATTCCACAAGATGAAATACTTATCATTTAACCAATTTACGAACAAACAACATAACCCGTTCGAGCATCCTACAAAACATGTATTGTGAAGACAATCAGGGATGTCATGGACAAACTCCACAGCAGCAGTAGATGGTTCACAGAACAAGGCAGGCAGGGAGCGGTGTTCGAGTTGGCAGCTACATGAGTACTGCTGGAGTCGGTAGTCATCGTACGGGATAGTGATTACTGTAACAGTGGCATGATCGGATAACCTGGAACACTTGGTTGAATTCTCAAGGTGGAGTTTGACAAACTTTTTGCTGGAGATTAATGAACACCATGATTTTGAGACACACTTGAATCTCAAGAGGGATTTGACAGGGAGTCTTGACAAAATTTCTTGTATCATATCTTCTGGAAGACAATTGAGATTTTTTTCAGGTATTTCGGTGTTCTCCCCCATTGCAAGAAGATGGTTTAGATGCTTTGGGGTTATGAGCTAGGCTGTTGGATTGTGATCTGTGATGCATGATTCTGATGAATAAATAAGGGCAAGATTAATGGAAGTGTTCTTTTTGTCGAGATTCCAGTCATATGATATTGCCATACAAGAGTTGTGAAGTGATAAAGGTAAAGAGAATTTCATCAGTTTCACATTGCTTTGTCCAGAAGGGATGGCCTTTTTGACCATCTAGGACAAAATGGAGGCCAAGGTCTCAATTGATTGAATATTGAGAATTAAAGAGAAAAAAGCACAAATAAAATAAGAAAAGTAATTTGACTAACAGGCCATAAAGTATGCATATTGAGGATTAAAGAGAAACATGTGATTAAACTAATTACCAGATTGAGTCTAAGAAACTCATTAAACAGAGGCCTATTCCACCAAAACAAATAGACCCTAACATCTAAGAAATTCTACAAATCAGTGGTTGAGTTTATTACATAGAAAATGCTTCGGCAGGCCGTACAGGGTAGCTGTTGGAAGGGAATAAGGGATAACGAAAACAGAGATAAGATGATGGTTGAAGCACGGAGGATGGCTGAATCAGGTGGAGAGGTGGAGTGTAACGTCAAGCCTGACTAGCTAGATTGAATACCTCATTGTTCGATGTGAAATCTTTCTCTAACACACGAACATACTGGCATTACAAAACGTTGTGATATAGTTTCCACATATATATGCTTTTCGACTAAATGAAATGTTAGAGCCTTTGTTCTTGGTTACTACTATTCCTTTTGAATACTCAATTTCAATTTACAACCCAAGTTTTTAAATATGATTTGCGTAAAATGCTAGAGTAAGTTTAAGAATGTTTGCTGGTATGTGTAATTGTAACTATATGTTCTGTATTTGTTCTACGAGCTCACTACATGATGGTTGCCTTAACATTTTGTTTGTTCTCCAATTTACAGAAAATAAGCTTAAAGTTGGATTTGGATAATGTTGTATTGCTGTTCTTTACATTTTCTGTGGAATCTGAACTTTTCACTTTTCTACATGAGAAATTCTTGAACAAGTTTATGGTGTTTGGAAAATTATTAGTTTGATTTTTAGCAGGAGTACGTCAAAAGAACAAATGCAGATTTATAAAGTTCAAAAAACCGGAATCATCCTGACCGCACATCAGGAGAACAGGCCTAATATGTCCTTGTGATAATGGTAGCAAGAGAATGTACGTAATCTTCGTCGCCATTGCCTCTCCTCAGATGATATATGCACCGTTAGCTTATCAGAAGCTGAATCCGTCATCTGTTGTTACACCAGTGAAATCTCGCTCATGAGGCCTTCGCTTGCAGGTGATATTCGAAGGAGATTATACTCATCTATGGCTGTGTAGCAGCAGCATGATAAAGAGGGCGTGATTGAAGGTGGGGATCAGGATAAGGTTCAGAGAGCTGTGGAGGAGATGGATGGAGGGGATAGAACAACAGAAGCAATAAAA
The DNA here is from genome assembly GCA_036897195.1 of Plantago coronopus. NCBI lineage: Eukaryota > Viridiplantae > Streptophyta > Magnoliopsida > Lamiales > Plantaginaceae > Plantago > Plantago coronopus. The sequence goes on from JAYMSL010001241.1 coordinate 7,919, forward strand.
ATGTTAACTACATGAATTATATTTATAAACACTTCATAAATAAAATTGAACAGATCCTTAAGCTCAAACATTCATGGGAGTTGGAAGCAAACCAAGAAACGATAATAGTCAGGAACGATAAGTAAACAACTCTGAATGCCAAAACCCGAACTACTTTAGAGCAAATCCAAGTAAACCAAAGTGCGTTTGTTCAAATAATTAGAGAAAGGCCAAAACAGCGTCCCTACTTCTGTTCCTACCGGAACCGAAGCCTAGCCAACACACTTGCTTTCAACCCACGAGCACGTCTAGTTTTCTTATGATCGTCCTGTATAGGTGGTTCAGTTTTCTCCACTGGGTCACCATCAGAATAAGGTGAAACTAAGCTCTGGATGTAGACATCGGTCACCTTGAAGATGGATGGATTTCTGTCTGAGAGACGCCTGATGGATTTTCCTTTTGGATTGTAAATGCATAGAGATTCCCCATCATCGAGCAAAACTTTACCATCTGGAGCTATGAACAAGGGTGAAAACGGTGCATTCAATGGATCCTGCAGACGGTCACTACCAATATAAGGAATAGTTTCCACTTTAGTCCAGGACTCTACAACTCCATACTCCTTCAAAATCCAAATCTCTGTGCCAGCAGCTCCGTTGTCGCGGAGCATGGAAAGACACCCGCCCAGCACTCCCAACTGTGGATAAAAGTTACTACCTTCTACGAACCTAGGCTGTTCTACTACTCCTAAGGCTTCGCTCCTTAAATCGAAAGAATTGATCACCAAACGAGCATCTGTTCCCTCGCCAATACTTGTACTCCAGTGAAGATTCCCGTTCACAAACTTCGCTCTGTACTCCAAAGTATTATCATCTTCCTCTGTTTCCTCTGAAAGGTCCTCCCATATTTTCCAACAATTCGTCTTCAAACTATATAGTTTCACAACTGGACTGTGTCCAGATCCATCCCAAGTCATAACTACAGCCAAGATCTTGTAGTCATCAGTGGACTCATCATAACCAAACCCGTAGTGTTCTAACCATGGGTTGAACTTGCTATCGAACGCATTAGGCGTTTTCTTGAACATTCTTGTAGAAGGATTCCACAAGATGAAATACTTATCATTTAACCAGTTTACAAACAAGCAACATAACCCGTTCGAGCATCCTACAAAACATGTTTTGTCAAGACAATCAGGAATGTCATGGACAAACTCCACTTCAGCTGCAGATAGTTCACTGAACAAGGCACGCAGGGGGCAGTGTTCAAGTCGGCAGCTACGGTGCTGCTGGAGTCTGTAGCTATGGTGCGGCTTAGGGATTACTGTAACAGTGGCATGATGGGATAACCTGGAACTCTTGATTGAATTCTCAAGGTGGATTTTAGCAAACCTTTTGCTGGAGATCAATGAACACCATGATTTTGAGATGCACTTGAATCTCAAGAGGGATTTGACAGGAAGTCTTGACAAAACTTCTTGAATTATATCTTCCGGGAGACGATTGAGATTTTTTTCGGATATTTCTGCGTTCTCCACCATTGCTAGTGTGATCAGGAGGTAGGATGCAAGAAGATGGTTTGGGAGCTTTGGTGAGGCTGTTGGATTGTGATTTGTAAGGCATGTTAATAGAGAATAAATAATGGCAAGATTAAGGAACGCTGTTCTCTTTTCAAGATTTCTGTCATTATAATATTGCCTGATCATGAGTTGTGAACTGATAAAAGTAGAGGATTTTTATCAGTTTCACATTGCTTTGTCTAGAAGGGATGGCCTTTTTATCAGCTTGAAGATAATTGCAAGGCAAAGTCTTAATTGATTGAATATAGTACACAAATATAATAACTAAAGTAATTTGACTAACAGGCCAGAATGAATAGTGATCAGGATTTAATAGAAAAAAAAAAGTGAATAAACAAGTTTTGATAATATCACTATATCAGGGACTCAAGTGAAGTTACAGAAGAGTTCAAGAGTTGATTGTGAAACCAAAGAAGTGTAGACTTAACAGAAGGAAGCAAAGAATCATGGACCAAAATGCAAAATTAACCAACTGATTCTAAATGGCTTGTACAGAATGGATCAGTGGTTGTACCTCCCAATTAGTTAGAACCCTAACTAATTTTAGTTGGTTACTTTCCTCTTTTAGCTTAACTAACTTTCTCATTCTCATTCTTCATATCCTTCATTTATGTAATCATTCTGCAAGTCTTCATGAATAAATCACTCAAGAAAACTTCCTCCGAATTCGTGTTTATACAAAGGACAGAAGTTGCTCGATTTGAAAGTTCCACAACACTAAGATTTTAAATAAGCTATTCAATACATTGATAACCTTATCACGCGTCTATAAGAAATATTGAACTAGTTCTCAAACCTCTAAAACCATTCTCCTCAAGATATAAATATAGTAGGAATTCAAAAAGAAGAAGATATATAGTAGTCTAATTATATCTGAACTTAAAGACATTAAGCATATTAATGTTGGCTTTGTACTAATTAACAGACCGGACACTGAGACCTTGCGTTCAACTTTTGCATTACCTATATATCTAGCAGGTACAAGATAAGAGTAACAATATAACAATGATCCATAATTTTACTTAGTGATGAACTTCACCAGTCACAAGCCGGTATGTGTATGTATGCTGCAGCAAGCATAGATACAATGGCCTCCTGGCTTGTCCATAAATAGAGCTCAACTTCATCATCCTGCATAGATATCAATAACCATTTCAATTCTGAGATATATGTAGACATTTCAGCAATATGAATGTATATTAGATTGTTTACGAATGTATTTCAGCGATTTAATTGATGTCAACGAAATTGTGAGGTCTTAGGTGATCAAATTGAACTATGAAATAGCCCACAATGTTTATGTGAGGTACTTGAGTGAAAGTGTACTCTCCTTTTGTCTGATAAATGATATATATGTTGTGGATGAAAACAAGATTCTCTCCTGTTTTGTTAATATGAAAAATCATGATATAGTTCACCATCCTTTAATCCTTCATATCTTCTTATGGAAAGGATGAATGGTGGTTCCACAACTATATATACTAAGCTGATCAAGATAGTTTATAACTCTGTGAGCTAGTACTGGAGGAGGGGTTTACGAAAATATGAAGGATTGAGAAAAGGAGGAATGGTGGTTCAATACGGCGAGGGCTTAAATTGATAAGTTACTTGGTGATGTTGATGGGGAGAGTTTTTAATTAAGGTGATAAGTGAATCTTGCTCCGGTGAAGAAGATATTTATCCTATTGGGAATCTAATAACCTGCATAAAGAGTTTTCTGTCATTAGGTGTAATTAACCAACAGAAAATCAACAGATAGTTGGGAATGGAAACATGAAGTGGCTGAAAAAAATCTTAACAAAGACGATTTTATATACGATTCAAGTGGGGAATATTTAATTTCAAGTAAATTTGGAAATACAAGAAAACCTGGCGCTGCGCCCACATTTGGATGATTGGACGGAAACTAGTAAATGAAGTGAGCAAAAGTGAAGCAATCTGAGCTCCATAACCCTTAGCTTCTTGTAATCTATAGAGAGAAGTATCTGAGGGGGTGAATGATTCTAATACACGATCCCACCTTCCAGAACGACTAAAATGATGATTATGCAAATTATTGTACGTTGATTCATCTGTTGTATATCATATACACTTGTTTGGATGCTGAGAATCCAATCTGTTCCTATTCGAAGATACATGGACCTTATTGCACATTATCAGGAATGTTCATCATTTGTTCTTCCAAAATGTTCTTGCACAAAGTTGGTTCAGGATTCAGCAAAATTCAACGGAACACCTCAGTTACAGGCACGATTTCAAGAACTTGAATGATCAGAAGCAACATGATTTTCAAAGATTTTGTGGTTTGTCTAGAAAGTACCATATAATTAAAAAGATAAAATGAGCATGTGATATATCATTCAAATTCAGATCAAACCCGAAGTAGATCATGAAATCAGAAAGTGTGAATTCTTGAAAATACGTACTTGTATAAGCTCAATATGTTGGACACTTATGTCTTTAGTTCAATAAATTAATCACACTATATATATAAACAGTATGATTAACAAAATGATGTGATCTTTGATTAATTTTTTATCAAGAAAACTAATTAGATAGTGAACATAAATATCCCAGTTGTAATTAAAATTCACCAAGCTAGGGTTCATGGACTGTTAGATCTAGGGTTTCCTTTCCTTATATAGTATAGCATTGTTTATACATACGCTATTATTATTCGACCTGTGATCATATGGTCCCCTGCCTTTAAATTAACAATTAATACTAATTTATTCAGTCAATTCCATTTCAATACCATAATCATTTCAGATATTCATCATAATTAAATCTTCTTTTTCCTAGATTTATGATCATGGAAGTTAATTATATGCTATGCTGCAAGCTAACAAAAATGTCAATATAGTTATAGTGATTACCACTTTTACCCTCCTCAGATGATCAGTGATTGTTGATCACTTGCTGTTGTTGATCCTGACAAATGACTTTCTTCTTCTTTTTCTTCTTCTTGAACACAATCCCTCTTGCCTTGGCTTGACACTCCTTCACTTCCCTTAAAAAGACACGAATACCCCCGTTCGCAAAAGGGTTCGACTCCGGAGATCCTCCGTGCTCCTCGTACGCTGCCCTGAGCCGTCCGATCAGCGCGTCCAAGCTGCCCCAGGCTTGCCTGAGCGGGCAGGCGCAGGGTGCGGGAGGATCGGGCTGCCCGAAGAACACGCAACCGCGTAAGTGGACTTTTGTTTTACCAAACTGGTCTAGGTATTGGAGGAACTCAAGGACATGAGTGTAGTTGAAGTGAGATAGGGAGATTGGAGGCCTTTTGTTGTTCAGGTACTGTAGGAAAGTGTTCCAGTCCCGCCTTTTCTGGGACTCATAGCGGCTGAGCTGCGGCGGTGGTGGCGGTTGAGTGGTGGCGGAGGAGGAAGAAGGTCCAGTATTGGACATGATGGTGGATGTAGAGTAATTCATTTGATCAGTTTTGATGAAGAAATAGGGGAAGAAAAGTAGTGAAAGTAAATGGTTTAGTGGAAAGAAAATAATGAAGATCATATCTTAGACTTATGAGTTAACATTGAGGAGACATGTTATGGGCCCTTTTCTAGAGGTGCTTTTGTTTCTTACTTTGTTACATTCTTGTAATATACATTCAATAAATAGAATAACTTTTACTTTAACGGTGGATTAAACAGACGTGAATTAGAATACGTACCCAACACGACTCGTATGGTATTGTAGTTATCTATAATATTTAAGTGTGTATAGGAATAGATATGCAATGAACACTTAATGTGTAATAATGTTGTTATCTTTTGGTCAATGGTATGTGTAGCAATTATATTTCTCTAATACATTACAACATATTGTGCAAAAATTATCATGTGAACACTTCAATATCTTTCTTTAATTACAAAATCATCTATAGTACAAGAGTTTGGCAAAGACTTAGGCGATACCTCAATCGAGAATCTTCTAAACGAGTAATATGAAATGATATGAAATCAATATCTCTAGCTATACTTTTATAACTTCTAATTTTAAACATAATTCGACTCCTTTCTATCAAGTTCAATGATCCGCTCAAGATCATGTCGCATTTTATTATGAGATAACTCTCTTTCCTCAGGGTTGAGACCAAGATCGAAAAGAAAATGTACAATGAGGAGATACATGAATGCTATTTGTATGAGCAACAAGTTTAATTACTGTTTGGGTCATGAGCAGTTTCCAGAATAATATAGCTACAAAAAAAATGAACAACCAACATGATGACCTCTCAAATCAGATATGATATGAATCAGATGATGTTTTGCTTTTGTTTCTTACTTTATGTTTCTTTCTTAAAATTTCCATTCTATTTTTAACACTATTTTATACTCCTAATGTTTCAAGGCTGAAAAGTAAGGAATAATGCTATAGCCATCTGTTACATGATGATCTTAACAAGAACCGTCTGTTTTGCACTAAACTAAACGAATAAGTTAAAGGTTTGAATCGAACTCAAGATTTAAGTTTGTGTTTCGTAACTCTGTTATTCAATGTTGGGCTAACTTACTCTCATTTTCCTTCTTTTTCAATTTACCCATACCCTAATCTTGCCCTCTCATAAATTTTTGAAAATCTTTAAAAAGTCGAATTTTTTAACACCACTCAAATTCTCACGGAGTACAGATTACACGCCCGCTCAAAGTCTTAAATTGGTGAACAATAGCTAGCAGGTTATATATGATGGTTAAATACTTCATTATAAGCTAGCTCTGAAATCTGTATGATCATGATGTATATGAATCAGATGATGTTGATCATAATTAAAAGACTTTTACCCCTTTAAAGATAATACTAATATATTTTTATGACTTGGCAAATCATTCAAAAACACCACCATCAAGAATATATAACTAGATCATATTTAATATGAGTACTGCTAATTAACAGTGAACCCGAATAAGATAGAATCATTTCATTGGTTGCTGTCACTTTCTTTCTAACTGTGTAGGCTAAAACTTTATAATGAAAGATCAGTTGTACCTCACCAATTCCCTGTTTGAAATCTTTTAGAGTTGTACATTTCACATTTCACATAACGGACATTCTTTCCGTTCAATGGACTTATCAGATACTAGAGGCGTAATTAACAACTAATACAAGCTCACGGTCTTATGATAATGATGATAAAATTCCCATCATCATGAGCTTTTGAATCGTATGCAGAACTTATTCTTGCGAATTAGTTCCAGGTAAATTGTAATTACCCTCCAAACTATTCCGGAAAATGAACGACTAGCTAGTCTTTCACAAAACTTTACTAGTGTTTAAACTTATATTCTAAAGTTCAATTATGCACTACTGAAGACTAACACAAACACACAAATCTCGTGCAACAACTGTTAAGCTGACATTATTACTATTACGAATAGTAACTTTTTAATCAGAAACATGTAAAATAAACTAGATGTAGTAAATATTCCGACAATTTGCCCCGTGCGATTTAGGTTCGCCCCGAAATGAACTATTCTAGTAATACTATTTATGAGTGCGACTCCAATATATGAGAATAAATACGTTGTACGGCTTTCACATTTTTACCATGACAAGATGTAAATTGTAACACTATATATGTAGATAGAAATAGGACAAATTGATATATATATATATAGGATAATGTTACAGAAGATTCATGAAACTTTCCCTTTGGGTGTGGGTTACGGGTGTGGGTTCGGGTTAGGTTACGGGTCAAATCATTTGGTAGACGCGAACTTTGGAATATACATTTACAGTTATGTTAAAATATTGAATGCGGATATGTATGATAGTGGTATTGAGACGAGTTGATTATTTCACGGGTAATCATTATTTAACACTATAAAAGCAAAACATGTTTTGTATAATATATAAATCGAACATATACATTGGAAAATTTTCACTTTTTTACCAAGACATGATGTAATATTATTTATGTAGATTGAAATATATATGTGGGTGCGTACAAATTAATGGATAGAGTAATGTTACCGAAGATTCATAAAACGTTAGGGTCGGGTTTCCCGGTTTGGTAGGTTACGGGTCAAATCATTTCCCAACAAACATTTAAATATTTAAACTTACGTTAAAATTGAATGTATAGGTTAGGATAATACCCTAAGTATTGAGACGAGTTGATGATTTCACGCAAAGATCACCACCGTAAAAAAAAGCAAACAATCATAAGACAAATTACAGTGGGCTTTTAATAATTGGACTATAATATGGTTATCTGGTACTTCATGGTCGGACCCTCAAAGATTATGCATGATTTTGATTTGTTTTGCAATTGATTCAACGAATCTTCGGTTTACAATTTTATACTATGGTCCTATCTTAGGTTTATAGCCATCTACCTTAACTTTTATAATTACATGCATAGATTACACTAATTTTTTCACTCGTTTTGTCTTACTGGACCCAGCTACACAAACTTAAATAAAAGGTTTTCAAAAGTTGAATAATTAAGTGATAAATTGAGTTTCTAAATTCAAATTCTAAGGTCAAGGGTTCATGAGAGATTATGAAACGTGATGATTGGTTTCACTCTATGGTGAATAGTTAGGGGAGATGAAACCTAAGTCGCACTCTTGTAGTCGAATTATTAATAAAGATATGTGTTGCCAATAGACTAAAGATATGTGTTGTTCGAGATTTTTGATGGATTTACATCATATAGCGCCGTTCTCTGTCACGTGAAAGACTATTTATTTACACCTATGTCAGAGAAAATTCCTATTTATGTACTAGAGTTTATATTGTTCTAAGATTTCTAATAAATTTGCATTCATATATACTATTTTTTTCATGTGATCACCCCATACCCCCATGCCGACGAATAAGGTAATTTATTTTCACCAATATGTCGAGTATGATTATTTGCTTACTGAGATTTTCTAATAAACTTACATTCATATACCATTGCTCTTTGCCGTGTCAATTAAGTATGGTTATTTATTAATATGTCGAATATGGCTGTCTATTTACATGACCGGATCGGAACTTTTGTTCCTATTTCAACTTGTTAGACTATGAATGAAGTTACTGGAGTCACCATGAACTTAATAGGGAACGATTATAGATTATCGTTTTGTCGTTTCTAAAAAGAAATTATTGGTAGTGTTCTTCACTCCTTCCAAGTCTCTGCAAATGTTTATTGGCCTTCTATGTTGGAATAGGGTACGCCTGTAGCCTTAATTAGGGTAAGTGTCCATACATGGTACGACCCTGCAGAGATGTAAAACGAATGAATCTGATTCAATTCTTTCAAGAGCCAGGTTGAATTATTAGCTAGGTTTTGTTCTTGGTTGGGAGACCTGAAAAAGAAAAAAGATGTTCAATCAATAAGTACCAATTACACAAAATTACTCCAATTGGACAAAACTATTGACAAGAAAAAGTTGTGCAAAGAGAATCCAACCAATGCCAAATGTTTTTTACAAGTCATGTCACTTCCACACTTTCTACATTTAAAAGAAGAAAGTGGGAAATCTCAGATTCTCCTCCATTTTAATTAGCATTTCTTTCATCTTGAATTGCTAAATCTGTTTATTCTCATATAAATCAACAATCCAAAATTGGTGGTAGAATGGACAATTTCTTTTTACAAAAATCAATATTTATCGACCGGTCGGTATTGCCATCTTGAGAAATCTTTTCCGACGAGGAAGACAACTTTTTCCTACGGACAAGAAAATGTCGTATAAAATACATATACACAACTTTTAAAACACATAGACGTAAGTTTTAAAAAAAATGTTGGAGTTAACTAAGAAACTAGACGTAACTTTTAAAACAGATGGTATTGTTTGTATCTTCGTGTTGTAGAAAAAACAACATTTCCTAAGAATTTGGCTATTAACATTCATTATAAATAATTACTCAACATATTAACTAATTAAGAACATAAGAATGAGTTCCGTTCAAAACTCAACTACTTAACGATATGCTTAAGGAACATACACGGCTTTCACCTTCAACAACGAGATTCGATCGATCGGAGCATCACTACCCAAGCATGCACCTTGCTATTAGATCATCATAATCATATAACTCTCCAATGGCAAAATTTTGAGAAGAATGATTTTACCTCACTTTTGTTAGAAGAATAATCTTGAAAAGTTAACTTGTCTGGAAGAATTACACAATCAACCTGCAGATTTAGCTATCTTTGCATATTAGGGCCTACAATTCCAATAATAGCAGATGAGTTCGAAATTTGAGTTAGACTTAGAAGAACTTGTTGGGCCTATTGTACCTTTGGAGAAGACTATTTGTCCAATGACCACACGTGGGTCGGTGGACCATAGTGTTTTGTTGAACAGAGAGTCAACATTTTAAGGGCACCCCCAATCTCTTGCATGTACCTTGTAATTGTAGGCTTAGGTAGTGTTTGGTTTGAAAACCGGGTATTGTAAAAGTCTTCACCTTGAGTGTGTGAAAAATGAATACCCACACACACTAGAGTGTGTTGACTGCATATTCTCCATGTTTGGTTACTAATTGCACACATTTGAACCGGGAATCTGTTTTTCACATATCCATTGTTTGGTAGGCCGAATTAGAGGGGGGGAGTTGAAATTGGGCTTCTTAACCGCCATGTTAATACACTTGGGCCCCCATGGATTTTGT
>JAYMSL010001242.1:0-18073 GCA_036897195.1 Plantago coronopus
TCACAACTTAATTTAAGGACAAGTTGGCAGATTCTCTTGAATTGATGAATTAAGATGGGAAATTGAAGAATGGAACTTGTTAGAAGTCAGAACTCATTTAACAATATGTGAGTTTGCAACTTGTTGAATTTTTGCACCCATAAAATTTTCTAATAAATTAACTGTACCAAATTGTACTTAAATTAATGCCCTTAAATTGAGTTTAAACCTGTTGGCCCCAACCCCAAGTACCTGTTTGCAGATATTGCAAACTGAATTTAATTTTCTGACCTAGAATGATTAAAATTTATAGTTTTGCACATTAGACAGCTTAAATTAATCTACTATAATCACCCACCTTCAGCTAAACAACAGCACTAGATTTTCTCAAAAGCTAGCTACTTTTGTGTCATCAATAAAATTCATAATAATTCTGAAAGTATGCACTAACAAAGCCTCAACAATCTGCTAACTGGCTAACTCGGACAATATGCAGAAATTTCTACAAAACAGAATAAGTAACTAACATCTACCTGCTGCAGAGTAACAGGATTGAACAAAATAAGGTCATCTTTGTGGTTGACTAACAAAACCAGACCGTTACAAGAGCCGACGACTTGAGTCCATGTATTTGTTGGATCAAGGGTGGTTGAAATTGCAGGGGTTTGAATTGGGGGAGCGATGGCGTGAAGGGAGTGATGTCGGGTTATGAAAATGAGATTTTGTTCTTGGGTTTTGCGAGTGAGGTGTGAATTGATGAAGCCGGAAGTGGAGAGATTGGCACGCCATGTTTTGGACAAGCATCTGCATCTTCCCACGGATTTTGCTGGGAGTCTTGAGAAGATCTCCATCAGAATTTCGTCTGGTAGATTAGGGTTTTCCATTTCTCTTCAACTTCACCTGATTTCCCCAAACTAATTTTCCATTCACCTTATAGCCAATGTTTTAAATGTTGCCGGCCACCCTAGAAATTGGTAGAACCGGTGGTAGAACCGGCATGTGCCTTTCTATGCCGATTATGCCGGTTTAAATAAACACACTATAATTTAATAAATGCTAATATTAACTTGTAAAATAATGAAATTGCACCTTATAAATACAACAATTAAATTCATAAAATATTCAAATTAAAATTTCAAAAGATCCAAACATGAAATATCCAAATAAACATTATAAACGATTTCAAACTTCCAAACATCATAGTTCATACAACCCTTTTATATTGTACTTTATAATTATGTTAAATGGAAAGGAGTGGAGTATATTTAATTAGATTTGTCCTTATTAGCTGTCTGTACACGAACTCTTTTCCTTTCTCACTTTTCATATTTGACCTCTTTCAACTTCTCTCTCGCCTCCTTCATCACTTTCACTTCTTTTTCATTTTAACTCTTTTTATTTATATTCTCTCCTAATTCCTTTCGTCTGTTTTTCCTTCTATCCTCTCCTGATTCCATGCTTCTGTTTTCTTCGATTTTCTATATCTTGTACCCCCAGTGAATCACAACAATTGATGCCCCAGATCTGGATATAATCACAGTCATAGAAGAGGATAAGAATTTGCCCCCTACTCAAGATGGAGATAATGATTGATTGTAGAAGAAAGGAACCGGAAAAAGGCAAGAAAAAGGTGTTGAACTGGTGAGAGATGAAGACGGGATGTGCAGAGTGAGTTTGGGGAAGAAGGGAAAGAAATTAGGTTTTGTTTGATTTATTTTTTTTAAGAATTCCGGTCAAACCGGACCGGAACCGGAATCCGGTTTGTCGGAATTCCGTAAATTCCGGTCAAAATACCGGACCGGTATTTTGACTGGTTTTTGCCTGTTTCGTGCCGGTAGGGGCCGGGATAGCGGTTTTACCGGTTTAACCGCCGGCATAACCGCGGCTTATAGTAGTAGTAATCTTTACAATTATTATTTATCTCTTCTATATCTATATACTTCAATACTATCTCTATCTCTACTATCTCTACTACTCCCTCCGTTCCAATAAAAACTTCCTATCTTTTCTTATTTAGCGTTCCATTACAAACTTCCTAACCCAAATAAAGGAAAGTTTTTCCTCCACTCTCTGATTTTTTATTGTTTAACTTTCATATTTTATCAACACTTTCTCCACTCTCTCTCCTCATTTATCAATTATTTACTACTTTATCAATATAATACTATACACTAACTATTATAATACTAATATTCCTTAATCCGAGAGAAAGCAATCCCTTAGGAAGTTCTTAATGGAACAGAGGGAGTATTATACTAAGGATGTGTTTGGTAGGAAAGGGTGATTGCACGAATTGGTTTTTGGATAATTGACATGCGCCTGCAGTGGAGAATTGACTGGTGTTTTGTTGTAATTTCCACGTTTGGCTATTTAATGTGAAGGCCAATATCCCGAATTATCTCGTTTGGTTGTAGGAGACTGGAAATCGTTGTTTAAGGTTTATTACGTGATTACCCCTACGTTTTTTTTTTTTTTAAAAAGTGTGTAACACAAATTGCGATTTCAGGGTCCAGTTAGGTGAAAACACGTTTTTTGACCTTATAACAGTCCATTTTTGTGTTTTTTGACCTTATAACAGTTCATCATCGTTTTCTCACATGAATGTGAATATCCAATGTCAGTGTATGTATCCCGTCCAGCCCTCGGCTTACTTTCGGTCGTCACATACCACCTTCTTCCCGCGGCCTCGTCCCAAGCAATTTGACCGGGTGTGACCGTGTATTTCTAATAATTTTGTTCTTGACACGTAGTTCTCATGTATTTTTAATAATTTTGTGTTTTTCATTACTTATCAAAACAAATTATAATTTATTTGATTTAGTATAAATTAAAATAAATTAAACAAAATTGAAATTTCAATCTAATCGGATTGTCTAGATTTAGTATATAATTATGTATACGTATTACTAAAAAGCTCGTCATTTATTACGTGATTTTCGTTGGATACAATTTGTTGGCGATTCCAAATTCAGATTCCCGCTATGGAAAATATTTTTGCCAATACAAATTGGAAAAAGAAAAAAGCAAAATTGATAAACATTTATGATCCACAGTAAAGTATATCTTTATTGTTTAAAGAAAAAAACGAAATCGATAAACATAGCCAATCCGCCCGACTTCATTCGACGAATTATGGAAGCCAATTATCCAATTTCAAATACCTCCTAGGAGGAGGTAATTATTTCGGGTGTTTTGGAGCTATATTGACCGGGATTTCGGAATTGGGAAATTCACAATTATCCAGTTTTACCGGGCTTTCGGGCTCCAATATTTTACTACCAAACGAGATAATTGGGGCAAAGTTGGATCAATTTTGGAGAAAAACACTCCTACCAAACACGCCCTAATTATATTTTGGATGTAAGTTATTAGAGCATTCACATCAGCTCACCTAAAATGGATTTGGTGCCTAAATATTGGCACAAAATCGTGAAAAAGTGTAAAAATGCAGTGCAGCAGATTCCCTAAATTTGATGGGCCCGCAGGAAAAATTTAGGGAATTCTTTCCACATGCCAAGATTTAGGGATTCCCTAAAAAATTTCCTGTGTGCTTTTTCCAAACCGATTTATTATTTTTGAATTTTATGTATAAAATAGAGAATCTGATTTTATTTCATTACTGAATACATGTGGAAAATTTTATATGGAGAGGGTTAGGGGAAGTTTTAAGTGATATTTTATAAGGAAACTGATGTGAATGTTGTTAGTCCAAAAACTCACAGTTATTCATTCCTATCCAATCCATTCACTTACAGAAACTCAAATACGAATTTTTGATGTCAGTTATTTACTCCCTAACTCCCAAAATTCTATAGTTATCATTTTCCTATCCAATCAATTTCATTACACAAACACAGATATACATGTTTAATTATACCAACAGTCACTCAACTCAGATAGCAAAACTTCTCTTTCTCTACGTTGAAAATCATCTTCAGCTCTTTCATCAAGTGTGACATTGTAAATGCAAGAATTAACTTCAAAATGTGTTGCACCATCATTCCTTCATTAACATTTCTAATTACAAGTTTTAGGTTTGATGAACATGGGTTTATCATTAATTCAATTACATGTTTTTTGTTTGCTAAATGCACGTGGTTTATGATTCATTCAACATCACAAATGTTACTTAACATTTAACTTCAAGGTGCATTGCAACTTCTCTATGTAATTACAACAACATTTAAAATTTAGTCTGCCGAATATGTTTTTGTTTTAAAATTTAGTCTACTGAAATCAATACTACACAATCACTTAATTACTATTATGGCATGCTACATGTTTGTATATATGTCTCACCCAGTCTATTATAACTATGTTCCCAATTAAAGCATTTAAAATGTCAAGATATCTTAGGCCTTATGAATCAAAACTAATTATACATTGCAACTGTAGGACTTTATGATTTCTCCGATTCTTACCAACATGGAGGATAACATGACGGACCAAATCCTGTTGATGTTATGCTTCAAGTTGAGAGACAAAGGTCAAGAGCTAGACATATACAAAGACGAAAGATGGCAATCGATGACAACTGAACAAAGAAATTCGAGGAACGCTCGAAGACGTGAAAATTATTAACTCCGAAGACAAGCCATTATGAGAGTACATTCAGAATGATGAGTTGCACTCAGGTCTACTTTTCTCTAATACTAATGGTAGAGACGGAAAAAAAAGGTTTTATAATGTTGGTTTTTAGACGCGGATTTCCGCGTGTCACATTTACTAGTTATAAAAATAAAAGAAAAGATGGCCAGGGTAGTTAGCGGACCAAAAATTAGTTTTTTTTTCTTATTTAATTCATTGGACAGTCCAGACAATTATCATTCTCTTCCACATAATTATTCATACAAGTGTATATTGTTATTTTATGTTAATCAGTTTATTATCTCTTTTTCGGCAAACTATTCTAGAAATATGCACGCGAAATTCGCGGCGTAATTTTCTAGTACTATATAAAAGTAAACATGTCAAATGTCAAATGTAGTTGGGATACAAGTTTTCTAAATTTGACCATCAAATTAATTTTAACCAAGTATGTTTCATCTCAATTTCATTCAATATCTTTCTATTCTTTGTTTGGTTAACAGCGTCATCATCAATTCCAACCCTGCTTCTCTCACAACCATTTTTTTTAGTTGTCTCACAACCATTTCCACCATTTCCACTTCCCAACAATTCCATCACAAATTTGGAACAATTTATTTTTAATTCTTTGTAGACTATCATATTTCAACTTATGTATGACTGAGAGATTACAACATTAAAAAAAGTACTCCCACTGGCCACTACCCCCACTTGTAATATAATACTTAAAAATTAATAAAACCTTATTTTGTTGACCAAAATACAAGTGAAAATCGTGTGCTTAGACGGAGGGAGTAGTAGTAGTAATCTATTACTATCCTACTCCCCTGAGGATGAACCCACCTAGCCATACTCGTTAAAAGATTTTGAACTTATACCCACCCTCGGTGGGTTATATTTAGTTTACATTAATTTCGGTTGAATTCAGCTCACGATCATTTGGTTTAGTTCAGTTCTCATAATTCAAATTTATATTTGAATTTAGTTCATTTCAATTCAAATACATTCAATTAAGTTCAATTCAAATATTTTAGGTGAACTGAACGGGGTCTAACTGATCCTGACCCACACCCGTATCCCAGGCCATATCCTATCATAGTAATGTGTTTGGTTAGTATCTAAATGGATCCTTAATGGGTCCAATGTGGATTTAGGTTCAGGTTTGGATGAATACAGGTAAATATTATAGAGTTCAAAATTTCAAATGGGTCCAAGTCGGATCCTATCTGAACCTGTAAATTAGGATATGGGTCAAGACCCAAACGCTTATATTACAGGTTACGGGTCTAGGGGTCTGGAAGGGTATATGCATCAGGTTCAGGTAAGACCCTAACCTATTAAGACCACTAATCTAGTTAACCACCTTATTCCTCTGTCGGAGTTCGAACCTCGACTTATCTCAGCAACTTAATGAGAATGCTTCTGATGAACGATCACTTTAGAGACGAAGAAACATTATAATTTATATATAAGTAATGTAATTCAAAACATTACTAATTTTAGATGTATTTTTTTCCTTTTTCTACTTTACATTTAGTTAAAAATATTATTGTCTTAATTAATACCACATCGTGTTTGTGCGGGGGCAA
This sequence comes from Plantago coronopus, assembly GCA_036897195.1. NCBI lineage: Eukaryota > Viridiplantae > Streptophyta > Magnoliopsida > Lamiales > Plantaginaceae > Plantago > Plantago coronopus. The sequence goes on from JAYMSL010001242.1 coordinate 6,156, forward strand.
TCATTGCAATGCTTACTTGTTCACGGATATGAGTAATGTCCATGTGGTGAGTCATTAGTAGTTACAATATCTCAATTCTCAAAAAAAATTAAAAATATAGTGATTCAGACTCTTGATTTGTTGGTAATCAGAAAAAGAGGGTTAGTAATGATTCCTCATTTGTCTTAAAGTGATTCAGACTTAATTTGTTGGTTAGAGTGAAGCGTCTTATTAACTATTCTGAGTACATACATTACTTGAAAAGAAAGAAAAATTGCATATCAAAATACACTAGTAAGATTAAAGACTTCATCTAGTAATGTGCTTAATGAAAGAATCCATCTCCATGTAAGTAGAACCATCTTTCGCCAAAGATTTTTTCACAACATCTCCCAATTCTGCTGCTTTTCTCCGGACATCTTCTCCTTCAGTTGATCCCATCAATCTCTTCACAGCCGTCTCCACCATATCGCGCGAAACAACCTCACCTCGACGAGCCCAATCCTTCACTTCCACACCAATTTTCAGCACCTTTGATATCAGCAGAGCATTTCTTGGCTGCTCTGAATGCATAGGCCATGTTGCCAGTGGCACTCCCATTGATATACTCTCCATGCACGAATTCCACCCGCAATGACTCATGAATCCTCCAGTCGCCGGGTGTGCCAATATCTCCAACTGGGGTGCCCAACCTCTAACCACAATCCCGTTTTCCTTCACTCTGGCTTCGAACCCTTCCGGTAATCCAGGTTCCCTGCCTTTATCTGTAAATTATTGAATTTAAGGTGAACTGAAAAAAGTATTTTGGTGTCTATCTCTTTCTATACAATTCAAACAAACAGATACCTTCAAAGTTGTCTCCTTTATCAGCATCTCTTAGCACCCATATGAACTTATGGCTACTTTTCTCTAGCCCAAATGCCAACTCTTTCACTTGTTCATCAGATAACACAGTCAATGAGCCAAATGAAACATACATTGCCGAATTGGCAGGTTGTTCGTCAAGCCAATCCAAACATCGATGCCGTTTTGATGACTTGTTTGGGAGTATATTAACCGGATTGAAGGGGCCAATAGCCCAATATTTGAGTTTGCTAGCATTTTCGAGCAAATCAACATACAAACCATCTGTGATTCTGGTCGTATTCAAAATGTTACCTGAATGGAAGTTACGTGCTCTACGCTGTAAGAGTATGTGCTCTTGAAACTCCGGAGAGTAGCATCCTTCAATAGGCGGGACTTCACAGAGAGGTTCAGCTCCTGCTGGTAAAGAAGGCTTTCCTGCAGCTTCCCAGAAGAAAGAGAACAGAGAAAAGGCCGACATGACATGGAAACAGTAGGACTCTGCATTCGGGATGCAACGTATGTTCTGGACAGTAGTAGCCATCTGAGAGTCGAAAATCAATACAAGTCTTGTGTATGCTGATGAAAGCTTGGTCATGAGCTCGAAAAGTGGCTCTTCCATTTGAGCGGAGATTTTCATGATCATTGCACCCACCGTTGATGAAGTGTTGGAATCATGAGAGGCATTTGGCGAAGAAAGTGATGGGAAGTCGTGGAGGTGTAGGTTGGAAATGGTGGAAGGGTCCCAACCCTGCAAGCGAGTCCTTGCCTGCCGTACATGGGTGGTAGAGCCGACATAATAGACATCAATCTTGTGAGCGGAGATTAGACCTGACAAGTGGAGGAGCGGGTTTAGATGGCCTTGTGCTGGTAAGGGAACCACCACGACCACCACATCAGATCGCTTCTCACCTAAATCATACACAGAAGTAACAGACCCATGAATGTTATCCATGCTCTCGGCAAGTTGATACGTTGAATGTTCTCCGATTTGTTATTTATGAGAGATCTCTCAAGATCTGTTTACTTCTTGTTGTTCGATACTTAAACAATCATTAGATTTCATCAATCAACATTAATTAAGCAGTACGCTAAGAAGCAGCACAGCACATCAAACCAATTTGACTTGATCTAACATTCAAAAAGTCGTTGATTTAAATGATTTACTATTGAAACCCCGGTAGTTACTAACAAACAGGTGATTGATCCATAATACTATTATCTATCCCGTACACAGCAGCCAAGAGTAATAATAAAATACTGCAACTGAAGGAATGCATCATTATACAAAGCAAGTCCTCTAGAAATACATACTGATCCTTTAGAATTAGTAAAGGAATGACGATCAATGGCACCAAGAGTTGTAACCAATGCAATCTGAATCCAAATTCACAACAAAATCGATTCATCATGGTATAGAAAGCAAAAGCTAAATCAGAACAAAATCTAGCGGGCTGTCTGTCCCTGAGCATGTTCCATAATTTGGCTGACTAACTTATAAGTGCGACCTGAGAGACCCTTGGTATGGTCGATGAGCTGCTCGTACCTGCAAACAGAAAAACTCAATTATACGTAATAAGAAAACAACGTAAGATCACATGCAGGAGCAGAACAATGATGATTAAAAATCAAGGACAACGTTAAGCAGACTCGCAGCATCCACATAATCTGTACGAGTATCACCAGATAACTTACACGTTCGTATGATTGGGTTCCATCAATATTGTTCCTGTTTCAGAGTCTATCTTGGCTTCAAGCTTCGAGGTCCTTATGAGATTAACAATCCACCTTTCTGCCTCCTCATAATTCAAATTCAGCTTCTCCGCAAGAACTCTGCAATAAGAGGAAAATTTTAATTCGGGTTTCGACAATGTAAGTTATAAAACATTCCGAATTTCTCTGGCTACCAATAGAGAATGCAGCCAAAAAGCACGATATGTAAGGAGAAATTGGAGGGAGGGGTTTAGATTCTGCACATTTAGTTCAGATGCCATTGATTAATTGAAGGGAAGATGTTAGGCACATACCCCATGTCAATCCGCTGATGAATGCGGCAATAGGTCTCAAAGATGAAAAGGCGGGCATTTTCCAGGAATTCATCTTTTAAAGGTACAGAAGAGAAGTTTCCTTCTTCTACTCTCTTGCCAAGAAAAGGGTCATTCATGATGGCCTGCATTGAGGAATGACTTGTTTAGAAATCCAAACACAACGAAACTACACAAGGACATTTAGAGACCCACACATCACATGAACAGCTAAAAATGAAGGTATGCAATATCAACAAGGCTGGAATTCCAGCAGGAAAGATAGACTTCATAGGCAGCATGTGTGGTTACTTCAGTAAGAAATAACAGTGTAAGGAGCTTATGAAACTATACTAACAAGCATCAGTTTATAGGCAGAAAAATCATACATGATAGAAAGCTTACTTCTTCACACTCTTTCATCTTCTTTTGAGCACCATCAAAGTCATAGTTGACATACACACACGCCAAGAACTCAGTAATGGGATCTTGATGAGAATACTGCTCCTGCTGAATCACCTTGATGAACTCTTTGAATTGAGGTCGTCTCCTTTTGTTGACAATGAAAGCCGTGGCCAGATAACGTAAAAGATGGGGAGCATTTGTTTGAATTGCATTTAGATACCTGGAAATAACCATATCACCAAACAAGGAATCAGTAAAACAAGGAATCACTAACCATAGAAACAGAAGCAAAAAAGTTAGAGCGATAAATTCAGAGATATACTTGTCCTGGTTAAACAAATCAATGATCTGTGTCCTTCCATTGTCATGGTTGAAGAAAATGAACAGGCTCCAGTGCATGAGCCAAATTCTGTTTTGAACTTGGTTCAAAGGTGAAGAAAAGCTCTGCAACAGGCAGCCAACATAAATTTAATTTACTGCTGTCAGGGGGGCATGACTACCAAGAATAAATTGACATTAAACCATTCAACAACCTTAGAGTCAATGATTTCCTTCAGGCGGTTAAGCTCATCAAGAGCAACATCCCAATTTTGCATCAGTATCTCTGCTGCAAGTTTTCCCCACAAAGCACTCAAACTCCTTTCACTGTTGGTGCACAAGGCTCTGTACTGATATAAGTAATCAGCAGCCCCAGAGTAGTTACCACATTCAAATTGAAATTTAGCATACTGGTATAATGCTTCAATCTGCTGTGGACCAATCTAAACAGAAAAATAACATGAATAAGGTCAGCAAATATCCAGAACAAGACCCCGACAGTTGAATCTAGCAATTTAAAACATTTTAATTTGGAGAGTATGATCGAACTCTTCAAGTTTAAGAAGAGGCATGCGAAAGCTGGAACTATCTTCTATCAAAAGTCACTTTCGCGAGCTTTATTACTTTATGTCTAGTCAAATTTAGTCAATGTATATAAATATATCATGACATAGTTAGTCCAGGAGTTATATGGCAGGTTACAAGAATAAGAGCAACTATCAGAACATGGAGTGCAAGTAAAACCAATAATTATAAGAACCCCGTCAGTTGGCTAGTTTGACATGCATTCAAGTGCAACATACACAAAACTTCACCTGATAACGGTCATTAAGCATCTGAAGATTGTACTGTTTGTCGCTCCTCAATTCCTGAACTGCACTGGCATTCTGCAGAAAGGCAATCAGCGGAGCTGCTCCCTCTTCCAAATTCTTCAGGCTCCCCACCACCTTGGCTCGTCTATCCACCATTTCTAATCCATTGAAGAGATTTAGAACTATGTCAGAGTTGAATACACAAACCCACCCTATGTTGAGAAGACATCACTATATACTCACAAAACATACATCTTCAAGACATAAATACAAACTAAGATAACTAGATTCCACCATGTGCTTCCAGGGTATCTTAAATCAAACGAAGCTTGGATACATTCTTCTCTATAACAAAACGCAGCCCAAACAACTCAGCAGTATGAAGGTAGCTTTCACACATTCTTTTCTAAATACAAAATTAAGCACAAACAACTCGTGAGTATGAAGACTGAACAAATTAGTGTGACTAGGAACATCGCCAATCAAGTTAACGCACCATTAATAGGAATTTCACATAGTCTTGCTGAAAGCTTATTGTATTCTTCATATCCTAGAGGGAACACAAAAACACTAGACCAAATCTAAATGACAGCCATAAGATACATACATCCACATAAGCTACCTCTAATTGAAAATCCAAAATCCATAAACCAAACTCCATAAACTACATAAGCCAGCTCATTCTCTAAATTACAAACGAAACAAAAAAAGGAAACGAAGTTCATCCCAAAACATAATATTAATGAAGCCTCAGTCGATCATAACAGCCTCAGAACAAAAATTCGGCAGCCACCAGAATAAACATAGATAAATGCATAGACAAGCTCAAAATCCAGACCAAGAAAAACCCTAAATCGAATTGTCACTGGCAAACACATAAATTAAATCTACCTACCCTGTGGAACATCGTCGGTGCGATAAAGCGACTTGTAGATGTCCATGGCGTAATCAACCATGTTAGTATGGTTAAGCAGCTCAATTTTAGCCTTTAACATGTCTTCCTCAGTGTAGAGGCCTAGATCTTGCAAAAACTCAAGTAGTGGGAAAACGAGATGGCGGTCCAGCTGTGGTGCAATCCTCTGCGTCAGGTCATACTTGGCCGCCATATTTTCCGGTGCGGCTTTCTGATGCGGAGGCGTAATGTTTACCGGTGGTGCTGAGTCTGAACTCTGACGTACTTCTTTAGGGTTTCCGAAGATTGGGTTGGATTGAAGTGTTTTGCTAGAATAAATAATATATGTTGGGCTGTGCTCCACTCCTTAATTCGGCCCATCTTTGGACTTTCAGTTATGTGGTGTTTGGTTTGTAGAAAACTAGTCTTTGGCCCGTCGAAATTCGACGGGGAATGGAAAAACAAATTAATTACCACCAAATTACACAATTTATATTTTTATTCCAATAAGTAAAATTATATTATAGGGTAATGGCCTCTCTAAGTTTTTTTTTTTTTGAAAAGGCAAATCTATTCTACTCCTACACCCAATACCACCTTATATCACAACACCAATACCAACCTTATATCACCAAATAAATCTCCACATTCGGGAATCGAACCCGGGACCTTTCACCGGTACACCCTGCATCTTACTACTGCACCACCCCTGGTTCAGTTTCCCTAAGTTATTGATGTATCAGAGCTTGAGCTATAATAATTTCAATTTTAACAGGGAAAAAGATAGAGATTGAGATCATATTTTATTGCATTTAGGTTTGTCTTAAACGAATTATATCAATAATGTGCATAAACTAATATATTATGAAATTAGTGAGATATACTTCTGCAACGTGTGCAATGTTTTACGCTATGATTTTGAAGTAATTTAAGGGTAAATTTATTAAAAAAAATTCGAGGGTAGTAAGTATTACGTGGAACGGAGGTCCTTCGTTTTATCTTTGTAAAAAGTATTTGTTCATTCATTTTGATTAAAGTAATTATCCTTGGAATTTTATAAATACCCAAATTTGATACTAACTTTACTAATTGTTGGGAAAGTACACCTATAAATGGTCTTTTCGGAAAATACACTCAATATTGGTGATGTTAATGTTAAAATAGGTGATGTTTATTATCAAATATTTGATGTATATGATTACAATATAACATCACCTATTTTAATATAGACATAAATTATTTATAACAAACATGAACTATTAATAATAAACATCAACTGTTTTTCAATAAACATCAACTATTTTGCAATACATCAACGGTTTACCATGAAACATCGACTATTTACATTAAACATCAACTATTTTATTATGAAATAATCGATTATTTTATATTACACATCAACTATTATATCACTAAGATCAACTATTTATAAATTATTAACTATTTATAATTGAATTGTAAATAATCTCTAATTATAGAATTTAATTAATTAAGAGTAGCTTTGTCTGGCACTTGGCAAAAAGTGAGACATAAAATGGTCCTTTTTCACTTATCCTTTTCCTTATCCTTTTGACTTGAATAGAACTATCAACTCTCAGACGGTAGCAGCTTCCTCTATTCTTTCATTTTGGCTACTTTTTTGCCTGCAATGAGCTCCACAACGTTGGCACAGACCATAGCATCCACGGCCACCTCACATCTCAATTTTGCACTCCCTGGCGGTGTTAGCAGCTTGCTCGACTGCTGCCCTTTTTTCTCAATTCAAATCACCAGCATCATCATTCTATAAATTGTGCCTGCAAGTAGTACGCCACACTTCTGGAGCTACTTCAAATTCATGCGAATTCCAGGTACCATTTATGGGTGGTCTTCAATTCGTCTTTAGAAATAGCGTAATGATGTCCAAACAGTTAGATTGAGATTGAATGAGTGCTTAGGACTATTTAAGAATAAGTTGTGTAGCTGCTCGGATCAATCGAATAAGTTCTTCAATTCGTCGAATTTGGGATTTTACTATCATTACATTGTGTAGCTGTTCGGATCAATTGATACAGGGGAAAAAGTTGTGGCTCAATTTCCTGCAATTTACATAAGTTACAGTTTTGGTTTAATCTGGCTGTATATAGTGTGTATTTCTTTAATTGTGCATCGAAACTTGATAGACTTCTATGTGGGCAAAAGTTAAAAATTAAATAAACTCCGTCTTTCACTGTCACCTAATCTCAAAGCAGAACCATGAAATTGATAATATGATGTTCAGCTAGAAAAAAAAGGAAGTAAGCTAATTACTAATTTCATCTCTGTGCTTCTATCCTTCGTCTGCAGTCTGTGCACTGAAGAAAAGCTCCAGTTCGAATTCTCCGATTCATTCATCTCGCTTATGTCTGTCCCATTCACCCATCAATGATCGGTGGACATAAATTCGATACTCAGAGCTTCGGGTAATATTCAAATTATGACCTGTCTTACTAATTTGTTAGTTTGATTTGCTGAGTGTTGTGTAGTGTTAAATTAGAAGTTTACTGAGTGTTGTGTAGTCTTACTAAAATTATGACCTGTCTTACTAATTTGTTAGTTTGATTTGCTGAGTGTTGTGTAGTGTCATAAATTAGAATGATGGTTAGGAGCTGGACTGACTCACAAAGTTTTCTGTTTCATGAATAAAAATGAGAACTATGAATTCATCTGCATGATACTATCTATGGTCAGGCTGTTTTGCTTTGCTGAAACAATTGGATCAGGTGCTAAGAGTTAGTATCAAGTGATCATTGGACTTGGAATGTCACAGAGAAGAGATTACATGTATAGATTGCATGCGTCTTATAAGAACTGCAGGCGTCAGTCACTTTCAGCTGCGGGATCATTTTTAATGATGTGCAAAGCTAATGTTGGTGCCTCTGCGAATAGTATAGGACTTTGAGGGAATATTATTGCGTGGAAAGAAACATAGTAGTGCTTCATCCACTGGTAGCAGAACCATGTAATCGATAATATGATGTTCAGCTAGAAAAAAGAAAGTAAGCTAATTACTGTTTTTATGTTTGCTGCTTGATGCAGATTCATGGAAATTCAAGAAAAGAAGATCTCCAGAGTTGATTGTGAACAGAGCAACCTGCTGTGAATTTAAAAATATTTATGAAAAACTTCTGAACTTGCTGTCAATTTCACTGCAACGGCACTTGTGTAATCCCATAATTGGTCCCTCCAGGTTCATTCTTGTATTCTTCCAGTTACATCTTTACTTTTTGTCTGTTTTTTTTTCACTCTTTCTTCTGCCTGTATTGGATGCACTGAAACCGTTAAGGTGGGAGCAAGTCATATGGGCTATACTGAGTCCCTGTAGATATCCAGAAGAAACAGTGTTAGCAAATGAATATTAACTGGAACCTTTATGATTCAATCAAAAGTAATTCTATAATGCCATGGAATGAAACCAAACATCACCTCAATTTGTCGAACACCTCTTTGTAAACAACATTCGTTGTTGTGTCATAGGTTTTTCCATCACTATCACAAATAAGAACTTTAAGGCCCTTCTTGCTTGTAACCCTGGATAAAGCTACATATAACTGTCCGTGACTGAACACGGATGTCGGGAGGTAAAGTCCAACATTAGATAGTGATTGTCCCTGACTCTTGTTTACTGTCATGGCAAAGCAAACTGCTATAGGAAATTGTCTCCTATCGAACTTTATAGGGAATTTTGTCTCATCCGATGGGCTCATCATCATCCTAGGGATCAATACTTTCCTACCTGCGTTCATGCCAGATATCATTTTTGCTTCAATGACATGCTTTGTGAGCTTAGTTACTATAAGCCTTGTGCCATTGCACAACTCGGAAGCCTGATCGATGTTTCTTAAAAGCATGATCATACATCCAACTTTAAGAACTATTATGTGATTAGGAAGACCTGAGCAGTTGATTGTGTTGAGAAACTCTACCGAGAACACTTCTGACATACCATTTTCAACATCATCGGCCTTATTTATACTATCAGCACTCAAGTACTCCACACATTCACCAGGCATTTTTGACATGACATATTCGTTAATCTCTTGGACAATGTCATTGGTAGGTGCAAGTATAGCTCGATCATGAAAATAATTCGGGTCGAGATCTGGATTGTTGAGATGATTTAATAATGATGGATATGTGCTGTCAACAATTGTAGAGATAGGAGTGGAAGTTATTTCCCTGATGAGTATGTCGTCGGGTAGCTTGATATCCACTTCGGCATCATTCTTTTCACCAGCAACACCATCTCCGACCTTTAATATCCACTCAGCAAATTCTTTTGTCTCCTGAATCTCAGAAGCTGATGATCCGGGCTGCATATATTAATTAGTTTCATTACATAGAGTTAAAAAATTATATAACTTTACATTTAATCATTGCATTTGTAAATAGAAACATGTACCTGTAGTCGCATGTTCTTTGTGAGCATGAGAACTTCGCAGTGGTCCCATAATCTTGAAGAACATATGGCAGCATTGACTATATCAGATCTAGAGCCTCCAGGAACAACAGGTAAAATTTGTCTAAAGTCTCCACCAAATACCACGACCAATCCACCAAATGGCTCATTTGGTCGATGCATAACATCTCTTAAACTCCTGTCAAGTGCTTCGAAGCAGTGCCTATTAGTCATTGGAGCCTCATCCCAAATAATCAGCTTAGTCTGCTTGAGCAGCCCTGTTACATCTGAATCTGCTCTGATTTTGGTACATGTCGAGTCTTCGTGAATTTGAATAGGGATACCAAATCTCGAATGGGCTGTTCTACACCTAGGAAGTAATAGGGATGCAATCCCACTTGATGCAACTGGCAAAACTATATCTCCCCTAGCCCTTAATCCAGAGCATAGAGTCCTCCATATGAATGTCTTTCCGGTACCCCCGTAACCGTATAGAAAGAAGACTCCACCTTTTCCACCATCTACAGCAGACATAATCTTATCATATATGCTTCGCTGCTCATCTGTTAAGCGTGGATACAACCCATCATGCTCTGCTCTCATAGCATCTCTATCATATGACATCTCATCCAAAATGAAAGGGTTGGTGGCATTATTTATAACTGACTCATTCGGTATTGGCATACCATCAAACTTACTTAGACTGCTGCAGTTTGCTTTTAGTATCTTCTCAATTTCCAGTAATGCAAGGTTCTGGAGTTGTTCATCACTTAGTTTTGAACCTGCATTTGGTTTATTGGTTTTCAACTATTCAGATTTATAGGATTAAGCCACCGAAAATTAGAAAACCTAAATATAGAATATGTAAAACTAAATAAAATAAAAGATTCAAGTACCTGTATTTTTGGAATTCTTTCTGTGTGTATATGAAAAATCATCAATTAAACATCTCCAGGTCTTCTGCCATACTTCCTCAGCCTTAGACATGCTTCGTGACAAAAGCAACATAGCGAACATATGGCGCAGGTATCTGCTAGACGCCCATTGACTTACCTCTGTAATTCCTGAAATATACTCCCGATCATCACCTAAGAGACCTAGCGCATCACATGCAGCCTTGAAAGATTCATATACATTTCCGTTAACTGTTCTAACATCTTCAAAACACGTCGCCCCCCTCACATGGTTTAACAATAGCCTCATGTGGTACATCATTTCTCTTGCCATTGGGATATTGATTATTCGCCCAATTGCCTGCGATTTAGTCTTCCTACGTGTCCACATCCTCTCTTTGTCATTCCAGCAATAATGTTGGGGAATTTCTGGATAAGTGAGTTGTTTGGCAGCCTCATCAGTTTTGTTCAGTTCAAACCACTGCAGAAATTTAGATTGTTTGACTGATGGTTTGTCAAGTATATCTGGCATATACTCCCCATCTTTGAAGGGGACACCTTGCTCATCCTCTAAGTGAAACGGTAATCTTTCGACAGCTGGAGTTCTGTAATGTATAGGAAATTCAAAGATCCTCCAAACTGCTTCACACGTTGAAACATACCGTGCATCAAGGTGCCTGAGGATCTCATCTGGATTATTCCTGTTGACAAAGTTAACACTTGTCCTGTCATGGCCTTTGGCTATATACTTGAACAAATATTTCATCGAACGACCTTGGTTGCAGTATTCAATGTTGATGTGCGACTGGTACTTCAACATCAGATGAGGATTATATGGTACCACGAATCTGTTTCAGCCATAAGAAGAATAAAGAACCAGAATTTATAACGTATACATTACAATTTATTTTGTGAACGACAATGTGAATGCTTGAATAAATGTAAAATGTTGAATGAACTAATTATAAAGGGTGAACTTGTACCTATTATCGAGCTCAGTTGTACCCTTCTTAACTTTAGCCCCATTGTCCCTTCTTCTATATATATGATATCCATTCTCATCTTGATATGTGCGATCGTTAAAGCTCTTGGGAAAAAACTTCGAGCACTTATTGCCATCCATGCATGGTGCCCTTGGATTGTAAGGACCACACGGTCCATGAACCATATGATTCGCCACTGATGAACGTCGTTTCACTCACCAAAATAATATTTATATTCTGCTAAGATTAACCCAATGCAATTCTAAATAGAACAGCGGTAAGGTAAATCCCGAGGTCGGTCTCTAAGGAACAATATCCTTCTAACCAGTTAAACACGTAAACTAGAATTACT
>JAYMSL010001243.1:0-18065 GCA_036897195.1 Plantago coronopus
TTCTTTCTCCATTTCTTTCTCCTATTCCTATTGTACTAGTCTAGTTTTATTTTACTTGTTCAATAATGTAGTATGTATAATTTTTCTTACTCTATGTATGTATATAAACGAAAACAACACTTATATAAAATTTTAAAATTCCACTCATTATTCTAAAAATTTAAAACGGTTACATATTCTGAAACTAAAAACGGTTAAATATTCTAAAAAATATTGACATTTGAAATTAACAAAATATGAAGTTATAAAAGAAATGAGAAATGATAATAAAATTAGTAAAAGAAATGATAAAAGAAAAGAAACTTTGGGTTGCATAGAGTTTAATTGTTGGAGTAGAAGGGTTGCATAGAGGTTGATAGTAAGTCGAATGCTGACGTGGCAGAGAGAGTGGGTTGCTTAGAGTTGCAGTGCTGGAGATAGTCTGAGTTTACTAATCAAAGTTGCATACTTGCATTCAAAATTTTCGCTTTTGGACCCAGATTGCGTATTTTTGTTATATTAACGGATACCATTATAGTAACAAGTGTGAAATGCGTTTGTAGACCAAGTCTATTAGACCTTGTTCTTGAGAATTAGGCTCAATACTGTCATCAGAATAGTACTACGGATAAGTATGTGAGAAATTCTATATGTAGAAGAGTCTGTGTAACGAACAATGTGAGAACTGGGACTCGTTAGTGTCAATCAAACCAGTTTCGGGTTCTTGCTGCATTCTCGTACCAAATTGACAATCGTGAACTGAACCTGATCCGAAACAGTCACTATTCATGTCGTTCGGTTCTCGGGTTCTGGCCATGATCAAGACTGGCCGTGAAGAACATAATGGTGGGTGGATACAAGTGGAGTGTCTGTCTGTGTGGACCTGGTAGCCTAACCTTAAGATACATTTAAGAAGGAGGAAATTTTTTTTTTTTTTTTTGCTAAGGAGGAAAAATAAGAAAACATTAAATGAGGGAAATTTGTCCATTTTACTATTAGTCGGTCAAGTATTTGCAGTCAACTGCACGTGTGGACCAAAAAGTGGCCAATTGTGGGACATAAGTCCTCTATGGTGTGCGCCATTTTGGAATTGAGGGACCTTAGTAGTATTATTTACCTTTCGAGTCAAGTCTTTGCACTATGCTATTGCTATTGTCTCATCATCAAAGTTTAATGAACTACACACCAAAAACTTTACTTTATAAAGTTGACCTTGTCTCACTTATTTACGTTGACTATGCCCAAGTTTTCATTTTGCATGTCCTTTTTAATTTTTATATCAAGTTCCCAAATGTATCAGACCCGGTCCAATACTTCATTTCGCCTGAAAACCTGTGATAAGTACTGACGCGAACTGAATTGAAATGAATTTAATATGAACTAAAATGGAGCCTTAATACTATTGGATATTGAACGTAGAGATGTTCTTGCAATCGTTATTTGTTCAAGAAATTTGAATGTGGTATCATAACTCGACCACATACCATTGTAGGATGTAATTGAGAATAAGTCAGGTTCTAGAGAATCCGCCATTCATCCTTGATTAAAAGTTGTGCCTACGCTTTACTCGACCACGTGCCATTGTATGGTGCAATTGAGAATAAGGCAGGTTTTAGGGAATCCATTATTCATCCACGCGCTCAACTCGACCACATACCATTGTAGGTCGCAAATCACAATTGAGAATAAGTCAAGTTCTAGGGAATCCGGCATTCGTTCATGACTAAACTCGATGCCTACGCTCAATGAAGTGAAAGTGTGTATTCTCTATCCCTCCTATTTGGTTCGTTTGGTCAAAGGGCTGGTATCGTATCGTATAGCTAGAAGTCAAATAGTCAATGGGACCGCATTGACATTTGAAACTTACGAACGGACCGTTTCCTCTCAAGGAGCAGAGTAATAACTATACTAACTGCTTAATTACTGCTTATGCTTATGGGATGATGAGGTAAGTGTGTAAGATAATGAGACATTGAGACATAGAAATCATGTGTGTTTAGATAACTTCGAGGTTCCATTAATTAACATAATAAGTCAAACTTGGATTGCTAATTTGCCAAGAGCAAGATAAACGTGAACCCTACGTCAAAAATAAAAATAAAAATAAATAAAGAAATAAAAAAGTAAAATACAATTGGGGTGCAGTTTGCCTAATGTACGTGGATGTTTTTTTTTTAGGCAAATTTATGCTACTCCAACACTAACTTACACTAATCCAATATCACCACATCAATACTAATTTTATAACATCAAATAAATCTACACTTCCGAAAATTGGATCCGGGATCTCTTACCAATACACCTTGCACCTTACAACTGCACCACGTCCTGGATCCTATTAAACGGATGCTATACTAGTTTGTCTTTTTGGAGTCCAAAGTATATTAGTATAGTTGCAACTTGGCCTATGTGTCAAGAATCGACCCGCTTTTACGGTTCTTAAAAACTTAAATGATATGTGAACTATTCTTTAAAGCGAACTATATCCTCATTTATAACCTTGGTGATTGGAAAACTTCAACTTCCTTGGACTATTTGGAACTTAGGGGACGATTGAATTATTAAGTTAATAATAGTCGTACTAATGTAGTATTAATCTGTAATTATGATGCATTGTATATATGTCATATTCTTGAACATTTCAATTCCAAAACGAGAGTTTTGTCTATGAATATCTTTGTCAAATTATTTATAGAGCCTAAAATAGTTGAATCTTCTGTTCGTCCTTATCAATAGGACGATCCCTTATAGTTTGAGAAACGGCGTATAGATTCAAGTGTCATAAATCAATACTCTACAGCAGATATTTTAAGCCATTTTTCGTTATTCATTTAAAATTTTAAACACAGTTTTTGTAACAACCCGGTCAGTTGAACAGCTCATCGTGAGAGAGAAAATGCACCTTGATCGTATGAGTAGTGTAATCAATTCTAAACTTTCTAAAACTTTTGGACATTATATTCAGTCTCTCTCTTAAATTGCGCGATGAAGTCGCCAACCGTCCATCCCTTATGGGTTTGGGGCTGATTCGACTGATACCATTTGTAACGGGTCAACCCTAAACTTTTTCTCAGTGTTCGTACTCCTGGACTGCTCTCCATATAGTATGCTGGTCTTATGTATACATAGCAGCACATGTCATGATCAACGCACTTTAACTTTCTCGTACACGCACTGAGAAGCTTTTCAGTGGGTCACTCATCCTAAGGCTACTCTAGACCAAAAACACTTAATTGTGTCGTTCTTATTAATAAATTCGTAAAGAAAATGCACCTTATTAGTACGAGTACCGTAAAGAATTGCTTTCAACTCTCCTAAACTTTGGGCAGTGCTGTTTTGGTTCTTTCACCATCAAATAATAGATACACATACTGACAATTGAGGAGAGTTTTGAGATTGGAAGTAATCTAGTGGAAGTTGAGTGTTTATGGAATACCTATTCCCACTATTGTGATATCTATGACAATGGATTAGAGTCTTTCTCATAAATTTCAGCACTCACACACAAGAGCATGAGGTTAGAATGATCACATAGTTCTCATATATAAAGGTCTCCCAAGTGTTAAAGTCAAGAGAGTAGAGTGCAAACAAAAAGGAGTGGTGGTCAAATTCCGTAGTGATTGAATTTACGACAAACATACGAGCATAAAAAATGCTCGTTGTAAAGTAATACATGTAATGTTCAGTGTAATCCAAAATTACATTATCCAACCGCTTCTAAACTTTCATGATGCCCGCTTAATAATAATTAATGTGCATTACTCAACCTTTCGCGACAATCACCCAAACCAAGGCTAATTCCATACGAGCGAACAACTATTTAAAAATCGAGAACCACGAACGGCTTCTCAAACTCGTACTTATGAGTCTGAGTGGAAACGAGGTTTTGAAAGGTGTGATCGATCAGTCCAAGTTGAAGATGTATAATGAGGTTGTAATTATTGGGAATTTACAATTGCAAGTTAAGTTTCTTTGGTGTATTTATTTGAAACAGGAATATTTAGGTTTTGCTCCACTACAATTATTGCGCCACTTTACAGGAAATATATTCCTATGCACTCACTCACAATTGATGATTATTATAATCACTTTTATATTTGAGTGGAAAATCTTAATTATGTGTTTATACAGATATTAGTGTCTTGTAGTTGTAATAGTTCTATTAAGTTGACAGTTTCCAGAAGCTGAATTCTCGAATAGTTCAGTTCAATTATTGATTAATTTCTCTAAACTAAACTAATCTTGTTTGGCAGGTAACCTATACAACATTTTTTGATGATGATCATTGTATAGCGTATTCTCTCATCTTGAATGACATTGTAAATTTCATTTTTAAATACTTTTAAAGTGTGTATTATTGTGAATGATGTGACTTTCTAGATTCTTTTCAACTTTTAATCAGGACTGTCTCTAATAATCATATTCCAAGAAATACCGGTGTATGTTGCCCAGTCTATATATTCAGATTCTTTTCCTTTTATAGTTTCTAGTTACAATTTGTAACTAGAAAATACTAAAATACACATCATTAAAATGGAGTATTTTGTCAAGAATTTTTCTTTATTTTAAGTGGTAAAGCGAGGATTAATAGTTGTTCCTCATTTAATTTTCGAAGGTGAGTTTAATGAGATTAGCTGATAACAATGCACATTTGAGGAGAGCACAACTCAATTAATAATACACTTCATCTCCAATCAATGGGGTTGGAAGTTCGTGTCACCCATTTGACATTTTTGTAAATAAAATAAAGTACATTCCATAAATTAATTCAAAAACTTGAGAAAGACCAGTTATTTGTGGACTTTTCAAAAAGACCACCTAATAATATCATAATAAGCGATGTTATCAATATAATGTCCAATGTTACTAATATTACTAATATGACATATTAGTAATAATGAATATTGTATTGATAACATTGTATATTATAATGCCATTAGGTGGTATTTTTAAAAAGTCCATAAATAAGATAGCATATTGGTAACATTGGACATTATATTGATAACATTGCATATTATGATGCCAGTAGGTGGTCTTTTTGAAAAGTCCACAAATAAGCGGTTTTTCCCAAGTTTTTCTCATAAATTAATTAATCTAACACAGTTTTTTTTTCCTTTTTTTTTTTTTTGAAGCGAGAAAGCAAGGATTAATAATTGCTCCCAAAACTGAATAAATCTGAATGGAAATTATTTTAAATATAAATTTTAACAGTACAAACTTAAACTGAACTGAGTCGGGCCTAATATCATTAGTGGTTTAGGTGACCATGGAAAACAAGTTTCACACTTAACAGTTTAATTTAACTGTAGTTCTTTACATTAAATATTTTATGTTTCAAATGATCTGAGGCATAAAATGTCGATAACCAGAACCACATGGATCATGGTGTTCACACAAAATGGCAACACACCTAATACCTTTGTGACATCATACACACAGATTAATTCACTAGATTAATTAAAAAGAAATATAAACGAACATAAACCACGCAACGAAACGGCTGATCCACGGTATTCAGATGATAAATATTTGTCACTGTTAGACATATGATGCTTAAAGTCAAAAGCTTCCTATCTCTTTTCTTAATTAATCATCATAAATTAATTATAATTATTATATATACCCATCAATTGAAATTGTTGAATATTTTGTGGTTTATTTCTGCTCAGAGTGGATCTTCAACTTGGACCACAATTACCAACTTGTTAAAACATAATAAGTGAGAAATTCAAAGAATGTCACACTTCAACGAATCAACTAGATGATAGGGTCGAGTTCATACCTTGATATTTATCCGATCGTTTCGTTGAAATTGAGAGATGGTAATCTGAATATGTTCTAAAAATGACAATGTAGAGTGAATTATACACTGACGAACTGGTATAAAGTTAAGGAAATTATGTTAATTGAGGAATAGTATAATCGGAGTTGAGATGGTTAACTGAGTTAGTGTTTGAGGATGGGTTAATGAATCAGTAGATGTAGTAGAAATATCTGTGTAGGTATGTAGGTGTGTAATAATGTGTAAGAGTGAGGTGGGATAAAGATGATACGTTAAAGAATGTCATTGGTGTTGAGAATGTTTTAGCTTTCAAGGATTGTTGAGTAAGGTTGGAATGGAATGAGAGAACAAACAAGATATGATAGGGTAATCTAGTGAGAGAAAAGGGAAAATTGCGTAAAACTCTGTTAAGTCCTTAACACCGTGCCAAACACCAAAAGGCCACAAAACTAGGTAATGCCATCCTTAACAGGGTGACCAACTCCATGCCAATTAAACATGAGTTGAACTCATCTACTCTAATATTTCGGTTACATATCCAAAGTAGCCGATGTAGCATATACATTAATTAACTATATAGCTGATAAACTTACAACCGAAGGTTCGAGACGAGATAAGATTAAAGTATAGGGATTGATGTAACATCCATCTACCAGTGACTCAACTATATACATTAATCCTGTCTATAGATTGGTACTTTGTATTTTTATACTAATTAGTCAAGTATTGCAAATCACATCTCACAATTTATTAAAGAGAAAAGAAATGTTAAGAAAGGGAATAAAGATTGGATAGTTGAAAAAAACATGGGTTAGCTATCGAGTGTTGATTGGGCATGGGATTATTTAACAGACGGAATGGATGGAGCTTTGTCGATACATCCAATGACATGATTTAACCATATTCATCAAACTACCTAATTACCTAATCAATTGCACCCCCTTCACTTATATAGTAAACTTCCTCTATCCTTTTCTACATATATGGAGTCAGTGACCAACTTTTTCACTCATCCTTTGTTGATTGGTTACGATGTTAGATTTACAGAAGAGTCGAGCGGTAAGGAAGTTGGAGTAGCACATGAAAACTCGGAATTTCGAACTCTGATGGGGTATAATGTGGTTTAGATTGGAGTTATAAAGTTAGTATGAGTCTATTGTATAATGTGGTGTGAGAATAGAAGTAGCGTTAATAATTTTGTTGTTTCAAGAAAAAAGAAAGAAAGAATGTTGATTCCATTATAGTAGCTAGGTTCGTTTTGTTTTTTGGTGTTCGTCAATATTTTGGTTATAAGTCATAATAGAAGAGTGTTTTGAAAACGTTGTGTATACGCATTTAGTATCACTTGTGTATGTATTGGACAATACTAGGTAAATTGTGTAGGTCAGGCGAATCACTGAGTCGTTTGTGTATGGTTGTGGTCAGGGGCTCGGGGGAGGGAGGGGGGTCCGTCCCCTGAATTTCGAAAATTATCGTATTTTACACGTGACTTTTAAATTTTTTAGTAATTCACCCATTAGAATTGGTAAAACATCATTTTCGTCACCCTAAATCTAATTCCTGACTTCGTCCCTGATTATGTAGAGAGGAATGAAGATGATTGATAATGGCAAAGTGCTAACTTCATCCTGCTAACTACATTGTGGATGATTGGGAATGGGAGTGAGCTAACTGTATTGAGGACAAAAGCTTTAGTTAAATTCCCTGTGCAAGTTCGTCAAGTTGGGTTTAGATTAGATTAGATTAGTGCAGAGTTATTCATTCTGGTACGGTTCCCAAGTAGAGTAGAGAGAAATTATTGGAGACTGGAGGGACCAGAAGGAATTTATGTGTGCCGCCCCCAATGCAAAGCTTTATAATTTCAGATTATCACATTCAAGTATTCAACCAACTAATCCATAACGGAGTGTTTGACATTAAGCTAGAGAGTCGAGTTAGTAAGTCCCTAACTTATGTTACAGCGATAAACAAGTTAGGTATTAAGTAGAGCCTTCCTTTTTGTTTTTCAAAACTCCGGTTATTATTCCTGAATTAAGAAATTCCGATAATTTTAAACTTTAACCGAGTGTCAATCAATCTGTAAATTATTTGTATCCGACGACATTAAAATCACGAAATATTGCATCCCACCAAGAGCATCAAACCATAAAATATGAATAAGAATATAAGGAGAGAAAATAATGAATAAAAGGAGTATTGTGATCCCTTATTAAACATTACCACATTACACATTCTCTTGATATTCCTTAATAACACTTGTTATTTTTCATGTGCTTCTATTAAGCAAATGCAACTGTATGACATTGTTCAATTTGCTTAAAAGATTATAAACCGAACATAAACTGAATTGAAATGGACTGACTTGAACGTGACTGATCTAAACTGAATGAACATAAACTGAACTGAATGAACGTGACTGATCTGACTGAATGGACATAAACTGAACTGATCTGAACTGAATGGACATAAACTGAACTGATCTTAACTGAATTGAGATAAACTCAACTGATATTAACTAAATTCAAGTCCATCAGCCGCTAAAAATAGTTCGAAATATAATTATGATCACAACATTAGTGGAATTTGACCCGTACAACCTAATAGTAGCAACTCTTTTAAGACGACAATTAATGAAATATTAGTTACACGTTAGATGATGATAATCTGTTTCTTGTAATTAAAGCTCATACATCATGTCTACATTTGGTAAAACAGTACGTTCTTTTCATCATTTGAGACACGCAATTAACACTTAACACTGTTAGAATACATACATATTAGCATTTTGGTTTACGTAAATGACAACGTTAAATGAACTGGTAAGGTACTGTTTTGTGAAAGTGTACATCAAATACATTTTGCAAAAAGATAAAACTTTTGGTAATTAATTAATTCAAAACCGACGATATAAACAAGGAGTGGATGAATTTGTCCAAGTCTGGACGAAAGTCATTCTACGTTTATTTGACTCTTGTCTTTACCCCCAAGTCTTCGCTCTCTCCTTCTTGGTAATTTGTCATCAATTTCAACTCTTTTCCCCTAGCTTTGCAACCAAGTTAATATGTAAAAGGGAAATGTTTTAGAATTTCCCATACTTTTAAACAACCTTTTGGCTTCTTAGATAATATAATAATGTTAATGCATAGAACCGTTTTTATACAGAGTATGTGTCGAAATTTGAAATTATGTGTATATAAGTAGGAGAAAATAGTATGGCACACAATTATTGCATTTGAAGTTGACTATAGAGTGTCTAGTCAACTTGAAGTGCGAATTTTGTGTAATGTATCATTTTATATCATGCTATTTTTTGTGTAATACAACATGCTACAAGATAATGAAGGTGTGAGTGGGTGAACATTTTGTGTAATGTGCAATTTTCTACGCAGAAATAAATAGCTTAGTTATGTTATTCGAGATCTTTAAACACCGTTGAGCTCGAATGATATTCGAATCGAACTATATTTGACTCATTTGAAAATGAGTAAACATTAAGGCTCAAGCTCGTTCCACATATTTCGTATCCGGGTTCAAGCTTGTGATAGAAAATGTGAAGGAGGAAAAGTCATAGCATCTGTGGAAAAAAAATAAGAAAGAGGATAAATACATAGTATCACAAGTCTTATCAGCATGGCATGTGAGATGATCGGTCTGGATTAAAATATAATTGCATGGATGCATCATGTGTTATAACTTACAAGTCTTACCGGTTGACTCAAATCGTTAGTATACCAATCTTGTTTTAAAAAATTTCGAATTTGATTAATTTATCTTATCGAACAAGTCTAGTTTGAGTTTTAACGAGTCGAACCAATCGTCTATGGTAAAGCTCGACCCGCACAAAATCACTAGGCTAACATCACTAACCTTTGAGTAGGTTAAAGCACTAAGTAATGGGTACAATGCAACACCAATAAAGGAGGAAAGTTTATTACTTGAACTGACATGCATTCTTTAGTACTACTAGGCCTCTGTTATTTTCAACTTAAGTTTAAATCCATTCAGATTCGTTCAGATTCGTTCAGATTTGATTAGTTCAAATTTGTATTTCACTTCAAATCCATTCAATTCAGTTCAGTTTAGTTCCGGAATCATCTCAAAAGAACAGAGCCTATAACATACTGATTACTGAAAGACATAAGCCACATAGCCAAGGGCAATAATGCAGTACAGAATCAGAATAATGTGCCAACCCAAACCCACTAATCCAACCATTAAACACATAAAAGACGTCTCTTAATTACTCCAAATAGTTGTTTAATTTCTTCTTTAGTGAATTCTACAATCCCATATCAGTTCCATCAAATTTGCTTCCACTTCCAACTCAATTCCATGAAAAGACATCACCAACATTATTTTAAAAATCGACACGTTTGGAACCCAAACTTAATCGCCTAATCCACATATTAAATCATAAATTTAATACTTTTATAAACTCCCTAACTATATTAAAGCAAAATGTTGACCTATATGTACTAGTCGCAATAAGTGTAAAGTTCGTGTAAATTTCGGGAATTTTAAAGGTACAAAAGCAAGAAATTCAGTAAGAATATGCTTGCTATGTGGAAAAGAATGATGAAAAGGCAGGAGAATAATATAAAATCATTTCCTTAACAACCCGCATCCCACTTCGGTTATATATTTAGTTTTAGAAATT
Organism: Plantago coronopus; assembly: GCA_036897195.1. Classification (NCBI taxonomy): domain Eukaryota; kingdom Viridiplantae; phylum Streptophyta; class Magnoliopsida; order Lamiales; family Plantaginaceae; genus Plantago; species Plantago coronopus. The sequence goes on from JAYMSL010001243.1 coordinate 10,419, forward strand.
TGTGCTATCTCAGAATCAAAATAGACACATTATATCATTAACACGTGTATGGTTCATATTACACATATCCACATTGGTCTAAATATTTATGTCTCGATTAATTAGTGAGCTCCTGATCGAATTATTAGTTTTTTAATCACCGTATTATTACAAATTATCAATTAATACACTTAAACATTTCACAACTACTTCCTCTTAAACTACCTTCTACATGAATTGAACACATGACCTCCTACTTGTAACTCATTATATTCTGTTATGAATTTCTCAACTGGACCAAAGTATAAATTTGAATTTTAAGTAAATGAACTGAACTAATCTGATCAGAAGAGAGCTGAGCTGAACACACTTGAATTTAAGTTGAAAAAACGAGTCTTGCTCCTACCATTAGCATTATAGTGAGCTGATTTAAATGTTTATGGATTTTTTGGAACTTGGTTAGGAAGCTGAGTTAAGCCCATAGCCGAGTACAACAATAAAACATGCGTTAGACATTGTTTAAAGTTAAGACATTAATTCTATTTTTACATACGCAAAATTTTAGTTACTATTTGTAGATTAAGAAATCGCGATAACTTTAAAGAATAACCGAGCGTCAATCAGTTAATTAGGTCTCGATTAATTTTGGGTCGGATATTTTGGTTAAGGTGAGAAAAGGATCAGGAATGAAAAAAGAAAAAACAAAGGAAAAGGAAAAGGAAAGAAGGAGGTCGGTTCCTTGCTGCCAACGTATCTACAGGCTCGGGAATGAATAGGTTCGGAGCTAGGTTGGGTTGATTTGTTGTGTTCTGTGAAAAATGGAAGGATAAGAACGAGGCCTCTGTTTTGTTCAACTCTATTAGTACCCACCCTTTCTCTCTCACCGCCTCCACTTTCTCTCAACCATTTCTCTCTCAATACTCACACACGCACTCACCTCCATACTCTAAAGCTCTCAAACCCCCCTTTTCTATACCACAAACAATCTGCATTTCTTCCATTTCTTCTCACTGCTCTGTTATTCACCTTCAAGAATTCAAGCTGGCGATCGACAATCAGAACACCGCTGTCCGCGAAATTAAGACCAACAATCGCAGAATCATGGTACTAATACTGTTCAATGTGTGTTTTTTTTGGTACTGTGTAATGGTTTTCTGATAAATGGTGTGTTTTTTTAATGATTAGGGGCCTGATGAAGAAGACAACAGGTGGCCGCCGTGGTTGAAACCATTGCTGAAGGAGCAATTCTTCGTCCATTGCAAGTCTCATGCTGATTCTCATAAGAGTGAATGCAACATGTACTGTCTGGACTGTATGAATGGTGCTCTGTGCTCGCTCTGTTTGAATCATCACAAGGACCATCGCTATATTCAGGTATTAATATACTCTTCTTCATTTGAATCATTTGAAACATTTCAGTATTTAAAATTTCTCCATTTGGGATTCTGAAAATGAAGATATTTTTTGGTTTGGTTTGATACTTTGGTTTGAGTAATGCCGTGTTTGTTTGTTCTGTTTTCCAGTTTGGCTTTTTTTTCTCTGTTGATTAGCTTGCCTTAATGGCTTTGCTTTGTTATCTGTTCATAATTTCAAACTTTATCTGCTCTTTTAAAGCTGTGTTGACTAGTTTTAAATCGGATTATTAGAATTTTGTAAAAGCATTGTTGCATTGATGAGCTTTAATCTGTATTCTGATTTCTGCATAAATGGAGTTTTGAGTTTTGGCTTATTATTGGTTTCACTTTGGGATTTCCGCAGATAAGGAGGTCTTCATACCATGATGTTATCAGAGTGTCTGAAATCCAGAAGTTTCTTGACATCAGCTCTGTCCAGACCTACATCATCAACAGTGCTAAGGTTGTCTTCCTCAATGAACGCCCTCAGCCGAGGCCCGGTAAGGGCGTAACAAACACCTGCGAAGTCTGCGATCGCAGCCTTCTCGACTCGTTCCGGTTCTGCTCCCTTGGTTGCAAGGTATATTCATTGGTTCATTGATTCATTGTTTCATTCATTGTTTGATTGATTGAATAGTTTCTCACAAATGTATTTACTATTAGGTAGTTTTATAGGGCGTTGACTTCTAAGTTTTAACATTGGTGAAAACATGTGTGGTGTTTGCAGATTGTGGGAACATCAAGTAACTTCCAGAAGCTGAACAAGAAGGATTCGCCGGCGAAGAAGAGGATGGTCGCGGCAATGCAGGCTGAGTCGGAGGACTCGTACAGCAGCAGCAGTAGCAACGGGAGGAATGGCGGTAACAAGTTCCCGAGTTTCACCCCTTCGACTCCGCCACGGACTCCGACTGGTTTCCGTAGCGCGAAGAGGAGGAAGGGTATACCCCATAGAGCCCCTACTGGAGTGCTTGCCATAGAGATATAATAGTACTAGTAAGAATCTGAAGACCCTCATAGGATAGGGGTATACTGTGGAAAAGTATAAGTTAAGATAGTCAAGTGAAGTGAAGTCCTAATGCAGTCACTTTTAATGTTTCCTATGCTGCTGTATTACTGCATTGTAAATACAATAAGTTTCCTGGTAGCATAGAATGATGATGATGATGAAAGTTATAGCAAGACAGATGCTTGAAGATGCAATACGCCGAACAAGTGGTTATCCGCGGGGGATGGGTTGATTCGTGGGGCTGACTCCAGACGTCACGAGTTCGAATCCGACTCTTATGGTTTTAAGATGATGAAAGCTTTCTTGTTTTGGGTTGATAAAAATGTGAAATTGTGAATACTACTAGTACTAATGTGAAATAACATACTCCTTTCAGTTTGTGAATGAATGAATGAATTGTGATGTGCCATAGAAATGTAAAAATGTCAAATTTGAAATTTTGAGCTTGGGAATCTCCAAATTTGGAATGTTTTGATTGGTTGAGGTTAGTGTTAAAAGGGGCCCACCAGGGGAACAGGAAATTTAAAGAGTGATGGCATTGGTTGGGTACGTGTCGATTTGTGGTTGGGTGGTGGAAAGCCAGGTGTCTTGATTCGTGGAATCTGTAGCTTGGTTCAGCCGCCCTCCGTATGATGTGGTTTTCCACGTGGCAGCTAATGTGATTACCTAGTTGAGTTTGTGGGGACAGGATGGTTAACGGCCGTTGTTTTGTTGCACGGTGGTGATGGGTGTTGGTGGTAGGTTCTCGAAAGAATTCGGATCGGAGTTCTCATCTTGCACGGCTGGTACTAATTCTATACGCACCACTACAACGTAGAGTAATTCGGTTGGTAATACGATATTATTGTGCAATTTGGAAATGAAAAAGTCTGATACATTCTATATACATGATATAACGAATGTGATACATTATATATATGAAAAGTACGTATTAATATGAGTGTTTTCACCTTAACTACGTATCTGTCAATCGATCATTTCACAAATGTGGAATTAAATGAGGTCATTGTATGTGGGTAAAATAGGATGAAAAGTTTGTTGTGGTGTGCCATATAGGAAGTTGATAGTTAACAACTCAACTGTTTCCAAATAGGTGTGGTGAGTTATTGCATTTGACATTCTAATGATTTGGAACTTTTGGCATTGATGCTCTATCTAGCAAGATTAGCTTAATTTGTATTCATTCCATATTATACATGATTTGTACTCACATTTGTGGCCAATGTGTCATAAGTGGAGACTTTACTTAGGCGTGTAACTACTTCAACACTTTCTAAGTGAGAAGACCAGTAAGCGATCCTTATATTTTACATGAGACTTGTAAGTTACCATTGTAACATCTTATAATCCGCAAAATGCTATGAGAATGTGTGTCTTCTTTTTTTTCTAAACGACAAATCTACACCTATTCTACACTAATATACTCTAAGCCTATAGTCCCTATACCACCTAATAACACTATATACACCTATACCAACCTTATAACTCCATGCCCGAACCACCTTATACCTCCGCCGGGATTCGAACCTCTGACATCCTCTCTGGTATTCCAGCATCCTTACCACTTGACCACCCTTATGACTCCCTGCACAGCTTATTTTACATGGTGTGTTCATAATGGAGATTTGGCTTTTGGTGAATGTGTCACAAAGAAGAGGTAGCTATTGTTGACCTCTAGAGAAGTAGGAAAAGATCAATTATGGGGGATTGTAGTAGAGTGGTAGAAATGCACTAGAAAATGGATCTGATGATAGGTGGCTTGTCTGTGATTCACTCACTCATAGTCATATGTAAGGAATAATAAGTGTATTTGTAACGCGTGTGAAAAGATAGTGGAACGATGGGATTCTCCCATCTTTTTGGTTTGCTCTTTCACCCACGGCTCTTCCTCCATTTCAATTGGTATCAATCTCATTCTTAAAACAGTGAGGCATTTATCTCTTCTACCCAGGGGCGGAACCAGGCCGGGGGCATATGGGGGCGTCCGCCCCCCCTAAAATTTTAAAAACAAATTTTTTATAGGGAAAATTTAGATTTTTTTAACATTTCACCCCCTCTAAAATAAAAAAAACAAAATTTTTATAGGTAATATTTACGGTGTTTTAAAGTTTTACACCTTCAAACTTTCGAAATAATTTTATAGATGAAAGTTCGCCCCCCCTTACCGTAATTCCTGGGTCCGCCCCTGCTTCTACCCAATCCTTCATTTTAACTTTTGTCCATCATTCAACCTACACATATTCAAACACCCCGACTCTGTTTGATTATTCAGTTACATTCAGTTCAGATAGTTCAAATTTATTCTGTTGAAATGTATATTTCAGTTTAATTCAGAAACCAAACAATATTTAAGTTCAGTGATTGATAAGGTGTATGATAACTGTTTAATCATTCGTTTTTGTATAAATTGGAATGACCATCTATTTATTTATGTATATATAATTTGTATTTGATGTGACCTAGACTTGATCAATTATCTTCTGGTGTGATTTGTCTTTTATTTGAACAACTGATGATCACGTTTGGTAAATGGCATTGTCAATTATGACTGATTTGTAAAACTATTCTCATCATACTGTCATTTTATCAGTTCGTTTTGTCGTGTGAGTTAAAAACTCAATTAATATTCTATTCTTTTCAACTTAAATTCAGTTTTGATTAATTCAAATTTATACTTTATTTCAGTTAGGTTCAGAACCTTTTAGTTCAATTCAAAATGATATTCACAAATGAGTAAGTATCATCAACCTTTTCATTTCCAAGTGTTTAGTGGAAGTGGCAACTGATTTCTTTATAGTTGTTTTGGTTCAGCGAACCAAATCAACTCACGAATAGCTGCTTGTTTTGTGCATATCGTAATCCTATCATAAAGTAGTACAAAAACACTAAACTACATTACAAATTGCAGCTTACAATGCAAATGGTTTTCCATCAAAATTACCTTCACTAGTAGACAAACAAACTCTAATTAGATAATGTGCTATACCCTAATTATCATTAGTTAAAAAACATGGTACACTATAATCTTTCTGACACAAAATATAATATGATAACCATGGTACAAAGCACGAGTATAACACGGACTCGTCCTATGTTCTTCACTTCTCGTGATCACCATGAGATTGGATGACTTCAAATATCGAGAGTTGATAACTGCGAATTGATACTTCTTCTGTTTCGTTCAAAACTTGTAATCGTAAATTTGCACAGGACTGGGTGAAATGAACTACAGAACTAGATAGAAATTGATTCTAACTTTTGGTGAAGGCTAGTGAAAATCCAAATAAGGGCACTTGGGAAAGATACAAGTGGGACAGATATTAATCTCACTCTCCATAGTCTATCATCATTGGCTTGCTTGCTTTTTTGCCCATCCCATTACTTGTTTTGTGTGCTAACAAACTAAATAATAACTAAATAAACTATTTTTTATTATTATTTTATATATTCTCTAGTATGAATGAATGAATATATTCTCCATCATTCCACGTCCATTATTGTGTACTTTGGATGGTTACTTTTAATCTTCTATAGAAAATCATTCAACAATTTGGATTTTTCAATCTCTCCAACTTGTCTAAGTCACAATGTCATTTAAACTAATCCTTATCGATCATGCTTTAAATGTTACTAATTCAAGCCTAGAAATAGTATCTGTAATTCTATAACTTGTCAAGCAAAAAGTAAAACTCTCGAACTCACTGCTCACACTACGAATCATGGAAGTCAAGTAAACTACGTTTCGTACTGTAAGGTCATACACATACCTAAAAATGCCCCTAATCTATGTGGTTAAGTAAACTGAAAGATCTTGTATTGTATCTACCACAAATGTGGTCCTGTGCTTTAAATAGGTTCGATTGATGAAGTTGATTAGTCTTTAATCTGGTGGCCAATAATACCTACTTTGTGTGATATAATTTTTTTCTTTTTTCTTTTTTAAAAAGAACTTGCATGTCATCATATAATTGAAGAGCTGTAGTTTGAGATAGGCATAAAAAGGATATATTATCCAATTTAACAGTACTTGTCAGGTCCCTATCTAGCTAAATTTGTCATTATTATATAGTAATATAAAGTTGTAGAATATCAAGGGCTTGCTTGGAAGACCCCAGATAAGCCTCATTTTTAAATTGGTACAATTATTGGAGTTAACACATATTATACTTACTAATGAAGCAATAATAAGCAACTGGATTAGGATTAAGGAACTCAGTTAGCTTGCAATTATGAACCAAGAAATAGATTTAATGTTGCTGACTTCAACCATATGTATACTGACCAATCAGATCAGTTGATCTGTGTTTAAGAAATGAAGTCAACCGTACATGTGTTGTTTTTAATGAAGAAAAATATGAAACAGGTAGGGAAAATTTCATTTTTGGTACACTACAAAGGTATAGTGCCAGTTTTGGTATACTAGAACGGCCTTGTTTATTTTCGGTAGGTACTCCGGCCAATTTTCAGGTGAGTGTGATGACGTTGCAGCCGGAGTTCGGAAAAAAAATGAAAAAATTAAAATAAAGTGACACGCGCTCACAATTAATCTGGTTTATTTTTTAAAAATATAAAAGTAAAATGTTTAAAATATTTATAATAATTAAAAAAATCAAAAATTTAATTTACAATATTGAAATAATTTCAAATTTAGAAGAAAAAAAAATTAAAATCTGATTTTTTTGTGTGAGACAAATTTTTTAATTTTTTTAAAAAATAATTTAAATATCTTATTAAAAAAATAATTTTAAAAAATCAGATTTTTTTTAGTTTAAAAAAATTATTTTTGTCTCACACAGAAAAATAATTTTTATTTTTTAAATCAGATTTTTTTTAATTATTTTTAAAAATTATTTTTTTAAAAAAATTTTAAAAAATTGTCTCACACAGAAAAATCAGATTTTTAAAACTTTTTTTTCTAAATTTGAAATTATTTTTTATTGTAAATTAAAATTTTTATTTTTTTTGAATTATTATAAATTGTTTAAACATTTTACATTTATATTTTTAAAAAATAAACCAGATTAATTGTGAGCGCGACACGTGTCACTTTATTTTGATTTTTTTTCATTTCTTTTTAACTTCGGCGGCCACGTCATCACTATCACCTGAAAATTGGCCGGAGTACCTAAAATGGCTAAGTGGTTGTAGTGGAGTACCGAAAATGGACAAGACCGTTCTAGTGTACCAAAACTGGTACTATACATTTGTAGTGTACCAAAAATGAAATTTTGCCGAAACAGGTAAATTAGAGGAATATAATTTGGATCA
>JAYMSL010001244.1:0-18064 GCA_036897195.1 Plantago coronopus
ATCTTTACGTAAATCGCAGGAGAATTCTAATAGATAATATTTCGTGGGACTTTATTAGATAAGTACACATGAACCTAACATGTAGCCGACCTATATTGGACATGGGATAGTGGAGTAAGTACATTAACAAGAATGATGTTATGAGTGAATAGATTAAAGGAAAGAATGTAGGCAGATTAATAAAGAATAGTGCTTGTAATTGAACATGTGCTCACTGCTTTGAAGGTTGCATGCGTATGGTAGTGAGGTAGGCTAAATTACATCTGCACATTCATTCATTTTCAAATACAAGGTTTCTCTAAAAGTTGATCATGTTCATATAAACAACATATAAACAACAAGGGTCAAATTTGGATAGCAGTTGCAACTTTTCTACACTTCAACATACCCCCATTATTGCTTCTTTCTATTCCTTTTCAAATGAAACATCTCACTTTTGCTACTTCGTTAAAGAATGATACTTCGATCGATTAAACAAATAAATATGAGTAATATTATTTTAATCAGAAGTTCAAACTCATGAATATAATAAAGGAAAACTATACTCTTATCTAATTGAAATAGTGGAAGATATTATAATAATATCTTGGTCACATATTCAAAATCACAGTCATACGGAACGAATTTATATGATCTCGGTTAGGTAAAAGGGAGGAGTAATATCTTTTTTGTCGATGCCTGTAATATCGTCTTGGTCAAACCCCACGTGAGGCAAAATTTATGTGATTTCAGTTGATCAAAGGGAGGAGTAATATTCTCTTGATCACATGTTCGAATCACACATCTTCGTAATCTCAGTTAGTTAAAGGGAGAAGATTAAATTTACTTCTGTCTTTTTTTTTGGAGAACCTGGTTTGCTTATATAGTATTAAGAAACGAAGATGGTTTGCTTAAACAATTACGAAATGAAGATGGTGACGACATGGTATCTGAGATTTTGGGGTGGATTTTTATGCATCGATATCCACTTTACCAATCTTGGAAAGAATAAGTGTCGTATCCGACAAGAACTACATTACATTTCATATGAATCTTAATTCTATAATTATTCTAAGTTAAAGTGCTCGAATTTTATTGCATGTTGACTCCTTTCAACTCCTAATTTGGTCTCCATTCCCTGCATTTCTTTTTCAAACACGTAATTGGACCAATGCTACGTACTAACTGTACTCTTAATGCCACAGAGTGTTTGATACGATCTGATCAGTCGCTTTATCGGATGGTTTCATCTCATTCGAAAATAAGTATGTCTATTGAGTTCGACTGATCTTAGAAAATTTTGGTGAGTCCTAATAAGGTTAGGGATCTCAAACATACCTTTTGATATAGATTTTCAGAAAAAAAAAGGTAAATGATCAGAGTCAACTTATTAGCTCAGTTAATCAGTTGATCGTATCAGACACTAAAGGTATAAGGAGATCATAAGTGTAACTTAATCTAATTCATTTTCTATACACAGTTAATCATAATTACAGCAGCACAGGGACAAACAAGAGAACATTGAAGGGTGGGGAATATATTGGATGAGATTGTTGTTTACCAATTGCCAGTGAAAATTCTGGCAATTCACTCTACTAGTACTTATCTACAACTTACAGCTCCGCGATTATTCTGCCACCCGATCGGACTAGTTCTAGATGATCCTCATCAACAAACGAACACAAGAATCGACAAGGGATGTCTTGCTAAGGTGAAATGTCGGAAGATGATGAGCGAAGGAGTTTCCTGGATGAACGGACATTCTTAAGCGTCATCTTTAGTTTCTGCCTCTCGCCTTCGACCTCGGCGAACTGGAGGCTCAGCTGAGAGTACCTATCGTGCATTTCTCTCAGTTCGGCCTCAACATTCTCATTCTTTCCCTTGAGTTCCAGCATTTCTTTGATTAGTTCGTTGATGTCTCTAAAGCTTTTCAGCACTGCTTCCTCGTTGCTATGTTGTTTCAAGAACGAACTGGAGCATGAAGCAGACAGTGATGTTACAATGTAAAAAGTAGTAGTTTTAACAATTATCATTTTGCATAGTACGAACAGGAACTTGATTTATGTAGGTGCTTAAAAGGCCATACCTCTGGAATTGGGTATTACGCTTGTTCTTCGTCTTCAAGGCTTCAGCCAGTTCCATTTCCAACGCGAGAACACTTTCTAATGCATTCCCACCACCAGAAATGTCATTGAACGAGGGGAACATGCTTCTGAGCTCTTCGTTTGCCTGCCATCAAGAAAACGACTAATTTGAGAAACTAGTGCACAGTGTACAGAAGTTGCATATATTTGTCAATGAGATCAATCACCTTCTGAAGTTGCATCAATTGTCTTTCTGATATGTGAAAATCTTGCGAATCATAATCATTGTCGAGCATTAGGTTTTCTTGTTTCATCTTTTCCAGCTGCAGGGCGAGAAGTTCAGATAGTTTCATGGCATGTTAAAACAGGTTTCAAGGCATTTTCAAGAGCAAATACCTGTTCATGTAAATGATCCATGCTAGATCTCAACATTTGGGCTCCTCCAGCACAATCGCCATTGACATCTAATTTCTTCATGGTGCTCTTGGGAGAATCTCCCATCAATACCTCTGGAATTTGGTGTGTACCTTCGGATGTAGCATCCTGCATTATTGCGAACCACTTATTATTTCTTTCATAAAATGTGAACAGATCTCCTTATATGAAAGGATATTACTAGAGAATTGATTCAGAAAGCAAAATTCAGACTTTATCAACAGTGAAGTGAAGAAATGCTTGGTACCTCAACTATCTGCAAATGCATAGGATCTGTAGGATCTGCACTTTCACCATATTCTCTTTTAACTTCACTCATGGTCCCTTCGCGATCTAAAATACCTTGTAAAGAGTTTCCGGTCAAGCCATTGAGCTTGCATTCATCCTCCCTCGCATTCGTGGAAGATTTCAATTCTTCCAGTTGTTCCCTTAACAGGTCAATTTCATTGGCATGTCCGAATTTTTCTTCCCTGAATTCATGCAAAGAATTCTCGAGCTTCTCCTTTTCTTCCTTGCAGCACTCGAGGCTTAGCAACGCACACTCCAGTTCTGCTTTTGTTCGGTCGTAAGCGTTAATTCTTTCCCTTTTATCTGTAAGCACCGCCTGTAGTTCTGTTTCCAAATCCAAGAGCTTGAGGGCCAGCTCCTCGTTCTTCTTCGAGTTTACAGCTTCAGATTTCTTCCTATTCTCGATTTCATTAATAGAGTCTTGCAGCTTTAAAAGCATTTCTTCTCCGTGCCTCTTGGATATCGCAAGCTGATGAGTCAGTTCTTGAAACTTGGTCTCATACTGCTCCTTGATGAACGCAACTCGCAAGGAGTCTTGTGCAGCAACAGAAGGCCCTTCTTCTCTTTTCTCACGAATTTGAATGCACTCAGCTTCAGCCTTGTCTTTGAGTGCCTTCAAGTGGGTAGACAAGTTCTTGAATTCTTCCGTCCTCAATACTTGTTCCGAGAGCTTGCGCGACAGTTCATCACACCGTGAACGAAGTTTCATCAGTTCTTCTGTATGCTCTTCTAGTGAAGCTAGCCCAGCACTCTTCTCACTGACTTTGCCTTTGAGTACCAAAACTACGATTTCCAATTCCTCTTTCGAAACGTACAACATACTAATTTCTTCTTCGGTCGTTTCCAGCTTTCTTTTGCACTCCTCAAATTGATCTCTTATAACATTGTTGGAAGCTAAAAGCAGCTCTTTCTGAGCTGTGGAGCCTTCCAAATCAGATCTAAGTCCATTAACAGTTGTCAACAGAGCCGACTTTTCATCGTTCCAGTGAGTTTCAGTTGCAGAACATTGATCCGATGCAGCCTCTAAATCAAGATGCCTTTTCTGAAGTACGGCTTCGTACTGGTTTGACAAATAAACCAGTTTGATATCAGCAGCAAGTGAGTAGTCGTGCAGGTCGAGCAACTGACTGGCTTGACATGAAATCTCCTTTTGAAGCGTTTCCATGGAAAGTTTTTGCTTCTGTAGGACTCGATCTAACTCTGCTTTCTCCAGTTCAAGATCAGATGCCAGTTTCGTAGCACGAAGCAGCTCAACCTTTTGCTGTTCCAAGCTAAAAAGGACATCATCTCCCTCGTTCAACTGAGAAGTGAGATCAGTTACCTTTCTTTCCAATTCATCTTTGCATTCCTTCTCCTTACGCAACTCATCATGCAAATTTCTCACATCTTCTTTCAGATGATCAATCTCGGATGCCAACTTAATAGATTCAGCAGATTTATCCTGCAAGGACATGGAAATTTCTTGCTTGTCTTGAATTTCTTCTTGAAGCTTTTCAACTAATACAGTTTGCTCTTCCAAATGATTAGCAAGCCTTGATTTCTCCAGTTCAAGATCAGATACCAATTTTGTAACATGAAGTACCTCGGCCTCACGCTGTTCCGAGTTGGACAGCCTAACATCTTTCTCATTCAACTGAGAGTTAAGATCTCGAACTTTGCCCACCATTTCATCTTTGCAAGCCTTTTCCTTGTCTAATTCTTCTTGCAAAATGATCAAATTTGCTTTCAGACAATCGATCTCAGCTGCTAGCTTGAGAGATTCCTCAGTTTTTACTTGTAAGGACACGGCAAGTTCATCCTTACCCCTGTTCAACTGTGATGTCAGATCACTTCTGTTATCCAACTCATCCTGCAAGTTTCTCAAATCTTCTTTGAGGCGATCAATCTCGGATGCAAGCTTGATACATTCCTCAGTTTTCACTTGTAAGGACGCAGTAAGTTCATCATTATCCTTGTTCAATTGAGATGTAAGATCACTAAATTTTCTCTCAACTTCATCACTGTTCACCTTTTTGCTATGCAACTCGGCCTGCAGATTTCTCAAATCTTCTTTGAGGCAATCCATCTCGGCCGCAAGCTTGACAGATTCCTCAGTTTTTTCCTTCAAGGATATGGCAAATTTATCACTATCCTTTTCAAACTGAGAAGACAGATCTCTAAGTTTTTCCTCCAATTCATCTTTGAAAGATTTGACATTGTGTAACTCATCATGCACATTTCTCAAATCTTCTTCCAGAGAACCTATCTTTGATTCAAGCTTCACGGATTTCTCAGTTTCATCCTGCAAGGATGTGAGGAGGTCTTGCTTATCTCTCATTAACTCAACAATAGTTGAATTTCCTCTTTCAAGATTTTCAGCTAAAGAGTGCAAGCCAGAAATGTCTCGAGAAAGGTGACCACCATTGCACATCAGTTCATGCATCTGATCTTCCAAAACTGCGAGATCAGCCAACAGTAGCTTATTCTGCTTGGCATGTTCCTCTTCAATTTCTGAACTGAACTGGAGCTTGTTAGCTACAGACTCAAGTTCCGACTGAAGCTTCCCAACTAGAGCAGAGGAGACATTCAGTTTAGCCACCATACTTTGCATTTCGTAATTGAACTTCTGCTTCGTTGCAAGAATTTCTGATCTGGCACTACTCAAGGATGCATTGGCAACATCTCGCTCGCTTTCCAGACCTTGATTCTCTTTCGTCAATTCAGCAATCTTGGTACAAGCATTTTTCTGGATCTCTTCTAACCTTAAAATTGCATCTTCCATACATGAGCCAGTGTCATCAACATCTCGAGAATTACAAGTGACACCAAACTGCTTACTGTAAGAAACCAACAGGTTTGCCAACTTATCTCGAGCGGAATTATTATTTTCCTCAAGAACTTTCTTCGAGGAAAATATGTCATCCGATTCAGCTGTGAGGATCGCTAACTTTTCCTTCACAAGTACCATTTCGGCTTGAAGTTTCTCCTTTTCAGATGTTTCCTGTTTCACTAAAAGAGAAAGCTCTGCATTCTCAGATGAAGAAGCTTCATATTTGCTTTGGTATTCCCTCACCATTACATCCAAGTCTTTCAGCTTCTCAGCAAGAATCCAATTTTCAGCTGAAACAGTTTTAACTTTATCTTCCAAAATTTGATTTTGCAGAGCCATGTCACTAAACTGGGAGATACAATTAGACTTGTACTCGTTAAGAACATGAATATCCTCCGTAGCATTTTGCAACTTTGCCATCAATTGATTTTGAGATGCTGTTGAGATTTCCAACTCCTCCAAAAGCTCATCCATTTTCTGCTTCATGTTTCTACCATCAGCAGTTGCTTCAAGTAGAGATTGTTGCAGTGCATTAGAATATACATCCAAGTTCAAGTTTAAAGAAAGCATTTCGATGAAGTCCTCTTCAGCCTTTCTGCAAAGCTCTTCTTGTAAGTAGAAAGACCTCTTCAAGTCTTCCAAAATGACATCTCTATTCCCCGATATTTTCCTCAGACCCATATTTGGATTGGGATACTGAGGTAGCATTTCAGCATTGTCATCTTCCAGTGATTCCACAAAAGCCTGCTTAATGAGGCTTTCATTAGTTTCAAACATGGATACAACCTGAGAAGAAAGTAGCTCGAGATCCTTTTGTAATTTATCCACTGCAATAGAGTAATTCAACCGCGCTCTTCTAAGTGCTGCTTCCGACGTGGTGGCCCGTCTCTCCAACTCCATGTTGAGAGTTTCCAGATCACGCCTTTCATCTGCTAATTTTAATATCTGGTGATTCATATTTTCGTGCATCGACTCCATTTCAGCTCTGCTGGCAGACAAAGTGTACAGGCAAGTCGAATGCTCATTCCTGAGGAGCTGCAGCTCTCCTATCACGAGCTTCTGATTTTCCTCAAGATCCAGGATAAGGGCTTCATAGTAGCATTCCATTTGATGCATTTTTTGGATAAGAGCTTCCTTTTCAACTTTGGCATCGTCCAATTCCCTCACAAGATCCAATATTTGGCCTTTCATGACATCAATAGCACCTGTAGGGTTATTTACCTCGGAAACTGATGGGATCACATCAAAATGCTGAAGAATACTTTGTGGCTGACATAAATCCAAACCAAACCCGTTTTCAGATGCACGCAGCTCCCCAGTTCCATGTTTCACATCCTGTACCATTTTGAAGAGTGCTTCCAACTCCAAGTATATAAAGCTAGCCTTTCTATCATCATATGAAACGGGTCTATTATTTAGCATTTCTTTTATCTTTCCCTCTACTGAATCAATTCCCTTCAAAACCTGAACCTGAGAGTCACTAGCTTCCATTATGGTCCTAGAGTTCACTTTCAGATCTTTAAGTTTGACTATGTCTTCTTTGAACTTGAGGCACTCGGATTTCATATTAGATACTTCTATTGCCAATTCTTCAGAATTGGATTTCTCCGAAACAAGGAGGTGAGATAGCTTTTGTGTTTCGATACCTAGTTCATCAGCTAGGCCTTGCAATGAGTTGACTTCCAGCTTAAGGTTGGAAAAAGATGATTCAGCGACTTCAAGGCTTTCTCTTAGACGAGTGTTCTCTTCACAAGCCACAGCCAACTCATGATCAATGGAACGGTTTGAATCCAACACATTAGTATGAACACTAATTTCCCTGGTCGAGTGTTGGAGGTCAGACAGATCACCTTTCTCTGAACCTGGACTCTGAGAATGAGGAACCGTGTGAATCTCACTAGGAATGTTGCCTCTGAAGCCTTCGTTGTCCTGTTTCTCGGCATAGAGACTTCCAGAGGTATTCGACGAACCATCAAATCCAGCACCTGAGTTTGAGTCTGCGTAATCTTCATGAAAGTTTACCTCTTCATCAACAGAAGACAGTTCACTAGAATCGGTCTTGAGTTTAACTCTCGGACTAGCCTGGAGAACAAGTTAAGTGAGTACAATTTGAACCGAACGATCAAAAGAGGGGCGGAGGAAGCAATTATACAACTGTAGTATTAAGTGGGACACATGAAAAGGAAATGCATGTAGTTTGAAATGCGATGGAGGCGAGCAATTATATTCCAACGAAAAACATAAGACGGGCAAAAAAAAGGCTGAAGTTTTTATAGTCTCTTACTGTTTCTGGGAGGTGTTGGTATCTAAACAAACAACGAGAAACAAAATAATAACAATAAGTGGGGCTCTGGTGATACATGGGGAAATAGATAAAAGGGTGGGTGCTGCCTTGGTATTCCTAATTAATTGTAGGACCATTATGATGCATGTTATCAACATGTAAATAACAGAAAGAACGATTATAGGTGCACAAAGTAGAATCATGACCTTGTCATTTGTTATCTCATCAGAATATGGTTTGCCACTGGTGTCGCCACCACTGCTGTTACCCGACCGAAACCCTTTTTCTCTGAGTTCTCTCTGCTGCTCAAATTCCCTACAACCAATAATGTTCACAGTATTTTATATAATTGAACAAAAAATCCAGGGTCAGCTTCCAAAAGAACAGGCCAGTACCTGAATCCAGTTTTCGAGGTCAGCAGCTGGACTGTAAGCTGAAACACATAAATGCAATCGATCAGAACAAACTTGAAAACACGGATGTATAAATTCATAGGAAACTTCAGAACTATACAGTACGATTCTTAATTTTCCTTACATGTATTATAGTTCCGAAACTGCAACCACTTAGTGGAAGTGCAACAGTAGAAGGTTTCAAGGCATCTATATAATCAGCAAGGTTCACAATAGCCTCCCCGAGGATGCTTGCTCGTGAAGATCCCTTCAGAAAATAAATAGATTGAGAACAGGTACATCAAAGTTTTAAAATGGAGAAAAATGTGAGAAATAAAAGTGAGCAGCACACAATTCAAATTTTGTTACAAAAGGCTTATTTGTCCTTTCAATCATATTGCTATGATAAGTATTATGCAACACTAAGACAAAATCAACCATTTTGTAGAAATTCTTATTGAACAGTTCATTCAGAATCAGCGGAAATAAAATTTAGAATCAAGGCAGAAATAGTACCATGGAGACGACAATCTTGTAGAGCTTCTCATCAAATTGTTTGGTATTGGAATCCTGTAGGAGCCTCGTTGTCTCATAAATAGGATCTCCCCATTTACACATTCCATTTCTAACATTTGCTTTTGTAGTCTTTGCTGTTGCCTTTCCAGTATCAACAGGGATAAAGGATATGAATAACTTATCCCATCCAGACTGTGGAATCTGAAACATTAACGACATAGTATCATGTCAACTTTTGCCCAGACCATGTACTATTAAGTTAGGGCACAGTAGCATCAATTAACTACACAAGAAACACCAATGCCGGACAGTTGGCATTGGCTATATATTACTGCTACTTGTAATTCCCAGAAACACCAAAAACTTGCAAAACATGTAAGTGCCTAACACTTCGTAATTTTCTGCCTAGATAGTATAACATTTTCATTGCAACTTGCAAATAGTGGTTTTTTGGCTCTGATAAGGAGGTATAAGGCAGTTACTTGGACACTGACAGACTCAAGTCGTTGACAATACGGAATACCTCATCTAATTATTAAAATAGCCATCTCATCAAATAGCTCGTGCATCATTGACATGCCCATTTGCTGCAAACTATTTGTTCCAGTAATCCAGCTTATCTTTGAAATAAACAAGTCCTACTTTGAGTGTTTACGATACCCAAATCAGAATAAGCCTCTCTTATTTCAAACTGGAAAAGCTGATTCTGTGTAAGCTGCTATGAATGAGCTTATTACAGCAGTCTGAAGTTCACAATTTCTTGAGTTTAGCCTCAAGTTCAGATCACCTGATCAGGGATCGGTCAAATGCTTAGTAGCCCAACCACCAATGTTCTAAGCTTATCTACATTCATAATAACATGTATCTAAATCACCTCAGAGCACATACTTCTGAAGTAGTCACATAAAGTAGATAAGCACACAAAATAATGATGGAAACAAAGATCTACTACTGATTTATAGCTAATAATCGTTAGAATCACCGTTCATACATCAAAACACTTAAATTTGTAATTGAAAGTTAGAAAGTAGGAACCATACATGTGTGGCGTGAAATTGGAGCCGGAAAACTACTTTCACTTTATTCTTCTCAAGTTTCCACTTTGAATTCCTCGACATTACTCCACAACTCGTCTAAGCATATTCGCCCGCAATTGACATCGTAATTGACCTCAACTCAATGCCAAAGCTGCAACATCAACACCAAGTGCAATCAAGGCAGGCATTAGAGAATAATTTCATACACAATATCATATATTCGTAGATGTAACACTCAAAACGACAAAACATAACCGAGTGCTAAACTGTGATCGAGTAATGAAGACACTCAAACCAAAACAGAGAAAATATCACCTAACACACAGAGTTCGCCCACGAAGAAGCAGAGACTAATGCAAATTCAAAAACAAGCAAAATTCAATTGGGGAAACATTGACAGTACCCTAACTAGCCAACTCTCATATACTAATCAACATCTCAGACTTCTCATATTCGATCAAATGTGCAGCAGATCGAGCAAACCAGACAATTATAATCAGCAAGCAGGGATCATACCTCTAGATCTTTGACAATGTTTAAAAAAACAGAACCACACAACAATGTAAACATAACTGGAGCTAAAAAGAAGCAAATACCTTCTTCACTTGTGTACAATGAGTGGACGCCAATTACTCCTCAATTTGATCTGATGAAATTAAATAAAAGGCAACTTTTTTAAACAGTAGCATTAATTCTAAATTAAAGCAATCCAACCCCACAAAATCTCTTTGTTTTCAGAACCAAAGATTCATCAAACACACACAAAAAAGAGCTCTTTCCCAAAAAAAATGAAATCTTGCAAGTGAGATTGCGAGATCAAGCCTTAATTCCCCATTTCTCCCAAAAGCTCAAACAAAACAAGAAAGTATCAACAGAGTAGCAAAAATGCCAGTGAGCTAGAAAGGAAAAGAAAGCATACATTCACCTACCAATGTCACAACATTGAGCTGAAACATCACTTTCAGAAATCAAGAAAATGAAAAACAACCCAACACCTTTTGTCGCGAGCAAGATCAAAATAGAATATGAGTTGATGTGTTGAAGTAGTCTGAGTAGCAAGAAACGGATCTGAATGAGGACAGGACAGTGTTGTCAGTGGCGGTGGAGTAAAACAGCAGTCTGGGAATTTGACCAGTGGGAAATTGGAAATGTTGAAGTTGAAAGGGGCTGTGTTTTGTTGTGATGAGGTGAAAAGTTGCATCAAAAGGGGTGATTATCCCGCCAAAGACTGTAAATTTTGTCAGTAAATAATTGTATTTGGTTGTTGTTGTTCTGCTTCTTTCTCAGTGGGATACAGCTTTTTGGAGAAGATGATGTGCTTTAGTGGTTAGGTTCACATTCTGTTGCAGTTAAGGGTCTGCAGTTTGGGATAATTTGTTTTGGTACCCGTCAAAGGGTACGCAGTCGAGTAGGAAATTATAGTTCTTGAGTTCAGTTCATACTTCATATACATTCAGATTCAATATATATAAGGTTATTCAGTTCGTTTGAGGTTTTCGTAGTTGAATTTATATTTGAAATAAGTTTAATTCAGATTAATTAATTAAGTTTAGTCTAGAAATTTCAGATGAATATTGAACAGAGGCTAAAGACAGCGTGTACTCCAGATATCTGAATAAAGAATTGGTAGATTATTGATGATAAATTGTGAAACTGTTGTAACTGTAATATTATATTTATATAAAAAAATCAGTGTTTGCCAAATAAGTGTTAAATTCGGGTAAATGAAATTGAAAGCGGTGATTCTATTCCATAAAATAAAAGTCTTGAAATTATGACAAAATGTACAATCAAATACTACCTAGACAGCATTTTGAGTAATGAATGAATCCACACGTAGAGATTATTTATGGAAAAACTCTAAACGTGATTTGTACGGTATTAATTGTACATTAACGACCGTATTCTTAAAATCAAGATCGTCACATATTAAAACGCAACGAAACGTCTCATCACTGAAGCCGTATACGAGAAACACTTTTTCGGTCACAATATGATGTAACCTTGAAAATGCGAGTTCAAATCTTTGTCCTGGAAAGAGAGAAATTGACAAACTTGAGTGACTATTGTGCAATTAATATTTAGTGGAGCTAAGTTAGTGAAATTGCAAAGTGACCCCAATGAATATGTATTTAGATTTTGGGGAGATGTGCAGATTTTAATCTGCGCAGAAAGAGTATCGTGTTACTCGCTGGAGTGTGTAACGTTTGACTTTATATGCCTGCCCAGATCTAACCAAACACCAAGAACAAGACATGGGTTTTTCTCTGTCTTTTTTTGGTTTCATATCACTCCATTTTTCAATAATATTTTCAAATCTTCAATATTCTTTTCTTTTCAATTTTTATAAATAATGGAAATTTTTACTGCAGTTGGTATTTTTTGAACTTAAATTTAGCTATATTCAGTTTAAGTAAGTTCAATTTAAATTTAATAAGTTCAAATATTTACTTTAATTATTTCAAATTTATACGTTAATATACATACGAGTTAATAAATATTGGGAAAAGTTAAGGTTTTTTAATTAGATAATTAAGTGATTAATTAAAAAGTGTTGAACTTGATTTATGTGAAAGTTGAAATATAATATCATGATAAATTTAAGACTTCATTTATTTGTGAAACATTTGAAGCTAAATTTCAGTATGGAGGTATTAAAATCAAAGTTGCTCATCGTGTGTGTTTTTCTTTTCAACATCAAAAGTAGCTAAATGTAAATATTTCTTACATCGGTAAATTAAATATAAAACTAAATATGTGTCTCTCGAGACTCGAAAAAGTTGCAACTATTTTCCTCAGTTGTTGTACGACCTATCACATAAATGTAAATTTCTTGAATTGAGAATCAATTCTTCACAAATCACATTGAGCAAAAACACAATAAACACCTTTGAATTGCAAATCACAATATATTCAGCAAATTAAACAGCTATAATACGCACTGAGAGATACTAGTTTCTTTTTCTTTTTTTTTTCTTTTTTTTTTTTTTTTGCTTTTTTTAAAAACTTTTTTAGATGATCCTTACTAGACAATTCAGACAATTGAACACCTATAATACAATGAGAGATAGTTCAACAAACAGTATAACAGAAAACCAATTCCACAGATTGGTGATGAGAATTGAGATGATCCATGCTTCACCTATAGTTTTTTGCATGTCCAGAAGAAACCTCCCTGCTATAGAACGAACTGGAAAGATCGTCAAGCGACCAGTTGCGACGATCATCAAGAGTAAAAGAATGAACTACGGGGATATGTTCCACAGTTCCACGCTCATCACCGCCTTGTTTCAATCGATCTATGCACTCCTTCGTCATGTCATACAGAGACAGCTCTTTTACCTTAGAAAGGTTCATAATGCCCGATGGAGCCATAGTCATCTTAGGGCACCGACGAAGAGACATCTGCTCGAGATCAGGCATTGAGCCTTGTCCTATGAAAACTGTGTCAAGCTCAGAGAGATCTTCAATCAACAAAATCTTTAGCTTCTTGAACTTTGAAGCTTCAAACACCAGCACCTCGCCAATGTAGCAATCAACCATATGAATCTCCATCAGGTTTGGCAAGCTTTGGAGAGCATACAACGGACT
This sequence comes from Plantago coronopus, assembly GCA_036897195.1. NCBI lineage: Eukaryota > Viridiplantae > Streptophyta > Magnoliopsida > Lamiales > Plantaginaceae > Plantago > Plantago coronopus. Next base: position 13,416 of record JAYMSL010001244.1, read on the forward strand.
GTCCACCAGTTTGGACCACTTGAGGTGGATTTTCTGCAGATTATTGAGTGAGCTCAACCAGGCGGGAACTCTTTCTAGGCGGCCTTTCAAGTAAAGTCCACTTAGAGATCCAGGCGGACTCATGTTTTCAACTTTGAGACATTCATCCTCAGATGTTGAACATAAATCAAGGGTGGTAAGCATATTCATGATTTTAACCGACTCGCACAAATCTGCTCCATGATCTGACTTGAGCTCTAAAAGCCCCAACTCTCTCATATGCCTCAGGTGTTTCAAATCTTTAATGATCCTACCCTTTTGGCCTACCCTTACAAATGACAAACTCTGCAACTTGGTTAAGTTGTGAATCCCCCCGTGTACATATACACCTCTTACACCATCAGAATCTGCAACAAAAGACTTGAAGTAGGCAAAGAGGTGACGAAGATTGTACAATTTTGATATTTCTTTTGGAAGCTCTCTGACATGAGTTTGCGTTAGATCCAATGTTTCAAGGTGAAGTAACTTGGTTATTAACTTGGGAATCTTCGTCATTGTCGAATCTCTGAAGCATACATACCTCAAGAGGGCTAGATTGCATATGTCTTCTGGAAATTCTGTGAGAGGTGCACCTTGAAAATCTATGAGCCGTGACGATTGAAAGCTACCTGACTTCTTCCATATATCGCAAGGCGAAACATCACCACGCCTAAAGAAAAGGAAGATGGAAATTTTCAGGTGAGAAATTGTGAATGATGGAAGTCGATCTACGGCAAAGTTAGAACATAAACGCACCTAAATATAAGCAAGGAACGGATGCCAGCAGGTTCAATGCTTTTTGACAGATGGGTGCAGTTACCATGGAAAGATAGGCGACGGATCTTCTTGCTTGCATTTGCAGTCTCTCTTGCATATGCGATCGCAGCAAAGTTCTCGTCCTTGCATTTTTGGATGATAAACGTACGGACCATGTTTAGGACTCGTAAGCTTCTTGACCGGCCATCAAAATCCCAAACTTGCACCAAGTTCCTATGAATCAATTCATTCAGATAACCTGCTGCAACCTCCTCTGCAGTGTTAGTGTCTGTTCCAATCGCAAACTGTTCAGCTACCCAGAGGCGTATGAGTCTTCCCCGCTCTACCGAATAGTCTTCTGGGAAGACGCTAAAGTACAAGAAACAACTCTTGAGATTGCTTGAAAGATCCATGTATCTAGACAACAGACTCTGGTTGATAACAGACAGATGATGATCACTTCCAATTCCATATTCAAGATTGCGATTAAAGTTTTCCCACTCAGATGGAAATTTCGATTTCTGGGCAAGTGCACCACCTACTGCAACAATAGCGAGGGGTAATCCTTGACATCGCCTGACAATTTTCTCAGAACAATCCTTCAATTCAGCAGGGCATTCTCCGTCGCTATCTTCAAATGCCTTCCTGCAGAAAAGTTTCCACGCATCTGGCCATGCTAAACCATTTTCAAAGCAATAGACATTACGCTGTGGAGAAGCACATAATGAGGCCACATCAGAACCCCCGGTTGTGATAATTATTCTGCTACCTTTAAATGTATAATTAGGAAATGCAACCTTAATGCAATCCCAATCTTCAATTCTCCAAATCTCATCAAGAACAACAATGTAACGCTTATTCTCTAGATACCTTTTAAGCTTATCATGTATTAATGAATCGTCCACGGGAGGTGGTTCATTTCTTGAATGGCAGACTTGGTCCAGCACATTTTTGAGGAGCTTATCCTTATCAAAGTCTCGAGACACATGATCAACCCAGGCATGGCAATCAAATTTCCCCAAGACTCCATTTAGACAGACGATGTTCTTGACAAACGTCGTCTTCCCGGAGCCACACGGGCCAACCACTGATAGGGTGGCAAATCGCTGCTTTGTATCCATTAATTCACGAATAAAGGCTTCTTTTTCTGGTTTATAACCAACTATTTCATCATCAGAGAGGAGAGGACTTACCCAATATCCTCTGGTTCTGGGGCCAGAACTCGCTCCTGGTACTGAAAGGCGGAAAGCTAGATTCTGCGATTTGACATCTTCGATACGCCTTTTTATGTCTGCTAGCATATCACTTGTCTTTCGGAGTGGAAACCAATGCCTGACGTTGTGTGCGACTTTGTGAACCCGCAGAGTGATTTTGTGGTTGTGAAACGCATGGGGTGAGTGACGGACAAACTCTTCAAGAACATCCTCAATATCATATGCAATATCACGAAACGTCTCCACCTGGTTTATTAACATCTTGTTTTCTTCGCGGCCATGATTGTGTTCAATGAAGACCTTCATTGATGTCAGCCAACCTCCCATGCTCTGCATTTCTTCCCGCAAATCTTTATTGAGATTTAGTGAGTTCAGAAAGGGTAACACTATCTGAAACAAAGCCGAAGCAGAAGCAATAGCAAGTTCTGCCATAACCTAGCTTATATTGATTTGTGTATAGTGTTATATGATAGGAGAACTTTGTCTACAGAGAAGCAAAATCAAGAAATATAATGCAGCCTGGTAGACTTTCGAACAATAAACACATAGTCACATACTTTATACACTCCAACCATACAGCCATAAAGATTATACTTGGGCAAAGTCAATGATGTACACACTACATTGGATCAATTTGCCTGTTGAGTTGAATAGAATATTCTGACGCGCTCAACTGCTTAAGAACTAGTCGTAACTAGTAAGCTACCGGTCCCAGCACAGGAGTAGGGAAGTGTTATTCTACATGCAGGGAGAGACTGGGAAGGAGGACAATCATAAACTTTCTCACTCAGAACAGCTTAAACAAGGTTCCCCTAAGGCCCCAAGTCCTAACAAGTTGCATAGTCAGAAAAAGACAGATAAATTATTCTTCACTTGTTAATCATTCTTCATTTGTTAATCATTCATCATTTGTTTTGTGGTAAAACTACACAGACAAGTAACAGCTAGACCCAGACAAGGGTTGACATGCGACAGAATATCACAACATCAACTTGCAGAATTCGTTAAACAAATTGGAGTACGCGGAGAGACTATGAAGTAGTGGGCAAAGAAAATATATATGAAGTCATTTCCAGAACTGTACTATGTCAACAATACATGAACATATTCGAGAAAATATGAAGTAATTTCCAGAACTCTTCTATGTCGACATACATGAAGTCATGAACACATTCGAGAAAATATGAAGTAATTTCCAGAACTGTACTATGTCGACATACCTGAACATATTCGAGAAACTAAACATGCCCGAACCTGACCAGCAATTGTCAGTGTTCTGGAAATAAAAAGCCAACAATTGCATCTTTTCAAAACTTCATTCACAAATGCCAAACTTTTTTGTTTATATTATATAGAAGAGAAACAAAAGAACTACATGCAAGTCTAGTCGTCTAGACAAGAAAATTTTACAATCTATCAAAGGAAAATCTCTACTAGAACCGTAAAACAAATAGGACTAGAATACAAACCTTGACAGATTGAAGGCAATAGCTTTCTGTGTTTGGAAGTTTCTTTCTTACCTTTCACAGACCTCGAACTGCTCCCAGCTTCTGTTGCTTCAGAATTCGGACCTCCACGTCGTAGCTAGTTCAGAGTCTCTTAAGCAAGCTTCATTGTGTTCACAAACTTTCACATATTCAGCTTTCTTTAAAGCCTGCTGGTCCAGTACCTTCTTTCTTGATGCTTCAATGTCCCTTCCTCGAACATTATTCACAGCACTTGTTCATAAACTCATCATCTTTCACAGAAAATCATTTAACTAAAAATGGATGTCTTTTTTTTTCAAAATCAAATGTAGCTAAATATCTTGAACTGAGAATCAAAATCAATATCAGTAAAGACCATTCAAGCAAAAACCAAGAAACACCTTCGTATTGCAAATCACAATTCAGCTAATTAAATAGCTAAGAGAGTACTAGTTTTTTTTTTCTCTCTTTTTTTTCCATTTTTGTTGTATTGTAAATGATGAGATAATCCCTACTACATAATTCAGAAAATTGAACACATATAATACAATGAGAGATAGTTCAACAAACAGCTATAACAGAAAAACCAATTCCACAGATTGTTGATCATGAGATGATCCATGCTTCACCTATAGTTTCTTGCATCTCCAGAAGCAACTTCCCTGCGGTAGAACGAACTGGAGAGATTCTCAAGCAACCAGCCGCGATTATGATCAAGAAAAGTAAAAGAATGAACTACGGGGATATGTTCCACCATTCCACGCTCATCACCGCGTTGTTTCAATCGATCTATGCACTCCTTCGCCATGTCATACAGAAACAGCTCTTTTACCTTAGAAAGGTTCTCCATGCCCAATGGAGACATAGTCATCTTAGTGCACCGACGAAGAGACATCTGCTGGAGATCAGGCATTGAACCTTGTTCTATGACAATGGTGTGAAGCTCAGAGAGATCTTCAATCAACAGAATCTTTAGCTTCTTGAACTTTGAAGCTTCGAAGACCAGCTCTTCACCATTGTAGCAATTAACCATATGAATCTCCATCAGGTTTGGCAAGTTCTGGAGAGCATTCAACGGACTGGTCTTCAATTTGGACCACTTGGGATGGATTCTCAGCAGATTATTAAGCGAGCTCAACCAGGCGGGAACTCTTTCCAGGCGGCCTTTCAAGTGTAGTCGCCTTAAGGATTCAGG
>JAYMSL010001245.1:0-18063 GCA_036897195.1 Plantago coronopus
TTTTGAATGTACCAAAAAACTTTACCCATTACCAAATACATAAGCTTTTTTTTTTTTTTGCTGCAACCAAATAAGGAAGTTAGCCCACACAATTAATAAAACATTTTATTAACACCAATACACTTCTTTATTACCACACATTCTAAAAAAGTAACCTACCCGGCCCCGTTTATTTTTTCATTTTTACTTCATTACTTTAACTGATTTTCTTAAACTGCGCGCAAATTCTAATAACTAATGTTTCGTGGGACGGAGGGAGTAGTCGATAATGCACCCAGAATAACAAAGAAGACTAAAAGTTATTATTCGTTAAAAAACCTTACCTCTTACAAATTACTGACGGGTAATCTAAGATGTACGCTTCCTGATACCTAATCTAATATGTACTTGGACTATTATTGTGACTAACTGCGATAATTCGTTGTGTATATATATGATTAACTGTGATATTATCGTGATATTAATACTGCATATAAATGATCATTAACTGTGGAATGCAGTAAAAGATGTACTTTAACATCAAACATGCAAACTTCAAAAACTTTCTTTGATGGATATTTATAGGTCCCACACTTAACCTTCAAAATTATAGATATAATAACTGTGACCATTAGTTATTAAATTGTCACAGAAGCTATAAGCCAGGTGCTCGAATAATAGAGAAGTTGAGTTGTAATTAAGTAAGAGGTTAGAGGTTCGATGCATGTCGAATACATCTTTAAATAATTATTAATTTACTTGATAATTTGTAATTTGTAATAATTTTAAGATTTTTTTGAAAAAAAGAGTTCAATTGCTACTGAGTAAATACGACAACATATTTCAATTGTATTAAAAGATAGATAAATGGAGGGACTTACCGTGAAATATTGTGCTAGCACCACAAATTTTATTAGACTTACTCTTTATTATCACAGTAATCGTTACTGAATTATTGGAAGAATGTATTTGTCTAATTGTCTACACAGATTATCTTTTCCAATCAACTTCAACTTCAACTTCTGGCCACATGTTTAAAATGAAATATATCAAGTTATACAGTACAATATTGGAAGGAAAAAAAAAGAAGTATTCTGTCATTGATTAAATAAAGAATAGTAATTAAATAAAATTGTTAGTAAAAACAAATATGTATGAGCTCAAAATACACTAAAGGACTATATCAAGTTCTACAACACATGGGCGGCTTAGCACTTTCCAAATTCGCGCATCCGGCATGGCGGATTAGAACGGTCTTAAAACCTACCTATATATTGATCCAAAGCCAGCATTATCTGACATTTGCTCACATTTCCATTTTGTTTCCGGAAACTCCTACACACCTAGGGCTTCAGGTGTTCCAGATCTACAACGACTCAAATGGTATGATCTCCTGGGCTTGTTTTACAATCATGTCATTTGTAATAGCAGTTCGAATCTTTATTTTGCTTCTTAACATATATAGATTGGCTTTATTTTTGCTGTTTTCTGCCTCAAGTATCCTTTCATTGAATCGATCTGGTTTGGTTTTAGATTTAGACCATAACAACGCCACGGCCTCCAGGAAAGATGGTAAAACTATTGGGAATTTATTCAAGCTAATGATGGTGAATCTGTGCGCTTTGATGATTCAGTGAAGCTAAAAGGAAGCCGATTAGAAGTGGATTTTGGACTCAAACGAAATTGGTAATTTCGAACTCTAGGTAATTTTACTTTTTTTTTTTTTGTGTTGCATGAACTGGAAAGTGGAGTTTGTTTGCCTTTATCTGATGTTAGACTTGGTTTATTTGGATAAAACCCGTCTTAATTCGACTTTATATATAGATATGGTTATATGACTCAAGTTCTTGAACCGTACTGTTAAATCTGTATTAAGTTTTCTTTTTGTTTTTTTTTGAACATTTTCATTCATTCTTTGTTGATCACAGTTATAACTTATAAGTAGTGGAGCAGCAAATTCAAGGATGCCTTTGATTACTTCACTCTGGATAGAAAAAAATTGCCTAAAAGTATGAGTTTACTCATCTTTTGAACTTGACCATCAAAATCATCCAGCTTTCACTCAATATATCACTCCCTAGTCTAGCTTTAATTAACCTTTACTTTCAGCTGTCCTGCTAATTTCCTGTTTGGTTTTGCTGTTAATGTCCAAACCTGTAATTGTCATGCGGCCAATATTAACAACAGTCTGTCCCAGCTAACTTAGGCATGAATTTCCGAGATGATCTTCATCTGAGTCATCAGCCTTCAAAGTTTCACATTCAAAAGAAACCAAAACCTTGTGTTTCCCATGCTTACCTTCCACCATGCCTACAACATTTTCCTGCCACCCATGAGCATGGTCTGTGTTACCTATTTTGGCAGCATCATGTCCTCTGCACTCTACCACAATATCTCTTTCTTTCTTACTATTATAGTCTGTTACCCTGAGCTTTATCAAGCGATAGTCCTCCCAATGGTTGCACTCTCGTTCACTCTCCAGCTAAATTCCATGAAGGCCATAGCATACGGAGTGAGTAAGGTGAATGAAATGGCCTGAAATTGACCCATTTGGTAAATGAGCTATTGAAGCCACACCTTCTCCTTCTTTTCTCCTTCTGCCATTGGAAATTGATTACTTCTGTTAAAAATCTGTATTAAGTTAACTTGTTTTTCACCCTTTTTTTAAGTTGTATGTGACTAAGTACGAATCAGTATTCTGAAGAAGCATTTGCTGAATTTTGTAGTTAGTTCTGTGTCAATATCTTGGTTCTATTATTTCAAAAGAATATTAGTGTCACTATCTTACTCTGTTATATTGTGGTAGGTGGACTATTTTCATCAGAGTTGCATGGTTAGAAATCATTTGCAAATCTGTGTTTTGTATCTTCATCACCAATTGCTTGGTTGGATACTTATGTAAATGATATGTAACATGTTAATAAGTCTGTGGTGTGTGTAGTATTCTTACCAATTACCAAATAATGCTTTTGTTATTTTTTTTATCATCTTTATGACCAAGCTTAAACAGAAACTTATAGAACTGTTTATAATTTGTTACTGTTAGTTTTGAAGTCTTTATCATATTGATGATGAAGCTTAATTTGATACAAATAGTCCAATACTACATTACTGAAGAGTAATATTGAAGAGTTACTACTTATGCTTTCTTCTCTAACTACATAGATTCACATGTTATTGATTCTGCAGGTTTGACCATCTTGGAGTTTGAAACATTTGAACCTCACCAAAGCAACTTAGATGTTATGCAGGTAAGTCTATACCTTGTGATTTTCATTTTTATATTAATGTATGTTTAATTCCTCCTAAATTAAAGAGAGTACATATAGTATGCACGATGTAAAGACTTTTAATGACTACTACTCAGACTGGACTATTTCTAATGCTAGATTTGAATATACTCGTCTTAGAAGTGTAAAATATTTTGAAAACCAAGCTTCTGGGACTTTTTCAAAACAAATTTAGAGTTTTGAACTTATGTACAATTTGTCTTAGTTGTGTGTATCAGGATGCTATAACCTGTGAACAGGATACTAATGTTATTGATCTGTTGTATTTTTTGTATAAATGCAGGTTGCTCTTTAATCCGGGACAACTGCTCACTGAAAATTTCAAACCATACAAAACATAAGATTCGATACCATCAATGATATCCATTGTATACAAAACATAAGATTTGATACCATCAATGATATCTATGGTATGAATGTTGGATATATTTACCTCAATATGACAGGTGCATAGTCCTCCATTGAGTTTGTGGCGACGATTAACATGGTCTTCATTTTCAAAACCTCAGGTAGGTCGCCGAATTATGTTTTGGAGGCTGCCATAGGGTTTGTGTGGAAACATCACAAGAAAGCATCTCTGCATCAGAAAATTCGTGTGTGATGAGAATGACTAACTTGGGTTCTTGGCTTAATATATGCAGTGATAGTTTGCAAGGTTGTTCAAACCTTCCTTTTTTTAAGGGATTATAATATCAATCAACGATTCTGTTATATCAATATCCTTTTGAAATTTGAAAATAGTCAAACTCTTGAGTTATTGTTGATTTAATATTTATTTTATTTTCTATATTTAGCTGGATTAAAGTAAAATGCAAGGTATTTGTATTATTCTCATTAGATATTTTCCTTAAATTTAGGGACTTTGATTACATTTGACATTTATTTTGTTGTAAATTTGAATTAAAAAGATTCTGCCGATTAAATGCGTTCACACCTCCAGGACGCGTTTTATCAAGCGAATTTGCACAAGCGTTGTGCAACAATGAGTTGGCGTGTTAGTGGTGAAAACAAAGGATTTGTTGCTAATTATTGCTGAGTAGGCACAAAGAAAACGTGACTCGGCTGAGTTTACAAAATTAGCACACAGATTGTGCTTGCTTGAAATTAAAGGCCTCCACATCACCTTTTTGCCACGTGGACAGGCTGAGAGGAGAGAAAAACATTCAGTTTTTATATATATATGGATTAAAACTAAACTACAGTGATTATATTAATTAATTAATATAATAATACTCGCATGATGTCCTAATCCTTTTGTTTTGTGACTTTTGTCAACTCTTGGTTGACCGTTGACCCTGGTCTTGGCAATTCTTCTCAGCTTGTTTTTGTTGTTGAACTTGAATTTTATTTTATTTCTAACTTTTACGAACATGCGTCCCCACATTAACAGTAATTATTTTAATAGTTGTATATAGATTATAGCTACGGAAGATTATATAGACTGGAATATATCATGAGTTGACATTTTCATAATTCTTTTTATTGTATAACTAGTCTTTGACCCGTCGAATTTTCGACGGGGAATGGAGAAACAAATCAATACCTGCTAATAACAATGGTAATGTTTAACTTCCACTAAAGATTTTTTTTTTTAAAGAGGCAAAGCGGGGATCAATAATTGTTCTCAATTTCCCCCCGAGGTGACTCGGACCCCTGATCTATTGGTTATAGGTGAAGCGTCTTACCAACTCACCCTGCACCACATAATATTCCACTAAAGAATATTATGTGGTGCAGGGTTCTTCATCCGTCTTATGTCATAAGTAGCTTACATTTTCTAATATTTAACGTTTCGGTCAATTAAATGTTAACGTTTTTATTTTTGGCAAGAGTATAGTATTTGTCCAACTTCACTACAATTACTTTTCCATCCCACTGTCAAATACTTAACCTATTACAAAAATTAATATCACCAACCCACGACTAATGTTTAATTTAAATGTAACACATCCTCGTTGTACCCCTAAAAATCAACGGCCTACTATGACATCGGACATAAAAAGTACAAAATTTCTTCAAGTTATTGTCCACTCAAGAAAGGGCAACAATAAGAGACAAACACATGCAACCCCCCCCCCCTCTCCCATCACTGATCATGAGCGAGCACACTTAATTGTAGAGTTCTTATGAATGGATTTTTGAAAATAAAATTCCACCTTGTTAGTATATGTAGTTTTCTCATCCCATTTAAACTCTCTAAAGCTTTGGGGCGTTACATTCACCTCCTCTTAAATTGCACAACATATGTGTGGTTTAGATTAGTTCGGTCTTAATATCATTTGTAACAACTTGACCCCTTGTAGATCGAGTCCCCGCTCAATGAGTGGGCGTGATTACTCACAAACTTCTATGTTGTGTTGCAAACCCCCAAATGTCCCCCCCCCCTCCCGATTCTTTTGCCTCACCCGTGCGTACATTATAAAACTTCTCAATTGATAGCACATCCTAAGATCACTATTATAAACCCGTACCCATCTCAATGACAACCCCAACTAAATAGATGTAAATAAGATACAAACCCTACTCTATCCGTACCCGTAAGATTCCCGAAATGAAATATATAAGTAGTTGGTCCAAATTGAATCATACTTAAACCTGTTTGGATCATAGCCAGACCCCTTCCGACTCTTAATAATTCATGGATCTTCATTTGGTGCCGAAACCTACATTGGACTCATTTATCATCTATTCATCACTCATATCATATCCTCGATCTCTGTTGCTCTATTAAATACCCACAACTTTTGTGGTGTGTTTTCAAAAAGTATGAATTAATTATTGATAGAAACAAATAAAGAATGCATAAAATTTAGTATAATTACTCTCACCTCCTCCCACAAATTTTATTCCATTACATTTTTCAAGACGTTTAAATACTTCTTTCATTTTTATATATAAATATTGGTCCGAGACATTCTCATTGAACACAATGGTTGTTGTAAATCGTCGTCCATGAATAATATAATCTTTATTTGAAGATTCTATATGAAAAACTTGTCATTAAAGACTCAGTTTTCTATTTACACCATAACAAATACATGTTCAATTGAAATAAATTGATACAAAATTGATACAAACTAAAACAAAACCGATACAAAATGATACAAAATTGATACAAACTAATACACAGCTGACCAAAACTGATAACATTGATGACCTGCAAGTTTTAAATATAGGTCTTTTGGCCCGTGAATTGTATGTTTGGTATCCGTTTTGTATCAGTTTGTATCGGTTATGTAACTGTTTGTATCGGTTTTGTATCAGTTTCTATTATATTGTATCAGTCTGTAACAATTTTGCATCAAATTTTATTAGTTTGTATATCAATTTTGTATCGGTTTGTATTCGTTTTGTATCAGTTGTATCGGTAACTGAATATTTAAAAACCCGCTTTTTCTTGACTTTAAAAGACCACCTCTATATATACTATTTGTTGGGAAGTCCACCTATAAGTGGATTTTAGGAAAGTCCGGTCAATATTGTTGATGTTAATGGTAAAATATGTGATGTATATAATATAACATTCGATGTTCATAATAAAATAGTTGATAACTTATAAATAATTGATGTGTAATGTTAATAATCGATTATTTCATGGCAGAATAGTTGATGTGTCATGTACATAGTCGATATTTCATGGTAAACCGTTGATGTATTGCAAATAACTACTCCCTCCGTCCCACAAAACTTTACCCACTTTCCATTTTTTGGTGTCCTACAAAACTTTACCCATTACCATATAAGGAAGGTACCCCACACACTAAAACATTATTTTAACATCAATATTACTACTTTATCACCAAAAAGTAATCTACCCCACTTACCTTTTCATTTACTCCATTACTTTAACTCATTTTCTTAAACTGCGCGCCAAATTTAGTGGGTAAAGTTTTGTGGGACGGAGGGAGTAATGTTTATTGAAAAATAGTTGATGTTTGTTGTGAATAATTGATGATTATGTTAAAACAGTTGATGTTTTATTATTATAATAATAGATGATATTTTTAGGCGGAGTTTTCGAAACGTCCACTTTTAGTGGACTCTCCCAAAAGTTTCTCCTTTTAGTTTGCTTAAATAATACTTCATCCGTTCTAATAAAAACTTTTTAAATTTCTTTTTTTGACGTTAAGTTACAAACTTCGTAACCAAAATACGGAAATTTTTATCTTCACTCACAAATTTATTATATTTACCTTTTCTACTTTATCAACACTTTTTTCCATTCTATCTCCTTATTTATCACTTCTTTGCTACATTATATCTCTTTCCAAATGAGATAAGATAATCCATCTTAGGCTCTGTTCAGTTCACCTGAATTTTAGTGGTGTTCAGTTTCGGTTCAGGTCCATTTAATATAGTTCAGGTCTGTATAGTTCAAATTTATACTTGAATTTAGTTCAGTTCAGAAAATCTCAGGTGAATTGAACGGTGCGTTAGTACCATAATTGTCATCATCTCGTCTTTTAATACTATATATGTTCTTCACTCACAATTACCGTATCTGTCAAGAGAACGGATGAAGTAAGCATCAAGAAAAAAGTAAAAGTCAAAATATCAATTTTAACTGTGAGCAAATGAGCTTCCATGTTAAACTATTTGTTTGCTTTTTTTAAAAAAAAAAAAGAAAGAGGAAAAGAAAAGAAAATGATGAAAAATATTGAACTTGAAAGGATTACACAGTTTCAAAATCACATGGGTGGCAGCACACCAAATGGTGAGGCATTAAGGCTCTGTTATCTTCAACTTAAGTTCGATCCATTCAATTCAGTTCAGATCAGTTCAGATTTGGTTAGTCTAAATTTGTACTTCAATTCAGATCCATTAAATTCAGTTTAGAAATCCTCAACTGAAAAGAACAGAGCCTAACAGAGAAATTATGGCAAAGTTTATGAGCTAAACCATGTACAGTTCTAACATTTCTAAAGCTAGCACTTGACTACTTGAGAAGGAAGGGAGCTGTTTCTTGATATCATCATAAATACCAATATCCGAGTTTCTTCAGCAGAAGTCCAGTCCCACACCGTGTTTTCTGTGCTACTATGAAACAACAATCCAGAACCAACAATCCATCTCGGCCAATCCCTACGGAAAAAAGGGAAATAGAGCAGAAAAGAGCTAAATCATTTACGTCGTTCATCTCCTTCCAGGATCACAATATCATTCCCTATCTACTCTAGTAGATACTTCTTGATTAGTTTTCCTAATCCCAATCTTCATAAATTCCCATTCATTGACACAAAAATAAAGTTTATACAATTGGGTTTTCTTATAAAGCACTTTCAAACTAAGTTGAACCACATACATACAGTTATCATGAAGACACATAATAATGCAATGAGCTATGTAAAACTTATATATGCAAATAGAGTTTGCTAGCATATATCTCAATATATCAACTTCCAGAGGTTTTCTTTTCTATACAAATTAATCCACGGACGCATTTAGTAGTCAAACATATCCTATGCATGAGTCTTTTCAACTACCATTTTTTCAAGCTTAGAAGTTTACTGATGATATGTTCCATCATTCTTTCAAGTTGAGGCAGGGATGCACAGTTTCTGAATTTGGTCTCAGTTTTCACATCACATAGATAAACATGCTAAAGACAATCAAGACACAACGGATAAGAGCATAGAGAAACTAATTCTTAATTGTTTCCCCCACCTCCGGGCTCTTACACGATACTTCTAAGATCAATGTTGGAACATAGGCTCTTAATTGTTTCCCACCTCCAGGCTCTTAATTAAACGATACATTTATATATGTAAATGATGCTTGCCTAGACTGCTCCTTTATGGTTCAAAATACCAAGAATCTGCTCACCAGAAATTTATCGAAGTACTAACTGCATTTTCATCAAACTTAATTCACTACATAATCACTGGAAGTTGATTACCAAAAAAACCCCACTTACCTACCATAGTCAAAATTCGAGTGCTTTCACATGAGAACACAGTTCTTCACAGATCTGATACCAATCAAATTCATTTCAATATACCGGCAATATTTATTTACAAATCCACATAGCAGCAGCCACTGTAATAGAAATTAAAGAATGTAAGGAAGTGAATAGATAGCGTAGGCTAAAGTATATTCATGTCTATGTATCAGACATTTGGAGAAAACCAAATCGGAATTAGAGCCTGATTCTTATCTTTAGACCTGCCGAAGACAAACACACATTTGAAGCATTAGATAAAACTCAATGCATAAATATCTCTATCAATAATTCATCAAACATTTGGAGACAATCGCAGTGGAATTAGAAAACTGAAAATGGGTTGGTACTCGACAATATTACAGATTTACAGGAAACTTACAGAGTATTTAGTAAATCCACATGTTAGTATAAAAGATGGATCATCCTAGTTAGTAAATCCACATGTTCAACAACCGCAAATCTGCATGGATAGAATGGAGGCCGAAGTACCAATTTAGCAATTCAGTTGAGTAAAATATGTCAATCCAAATAGTATAACATTGCACTAAAACCGCAGAACTCTAACTAATTAAGAATGTCATTTACACCCTCATCTTCACGAACTACGCTAGTATAACATTGCACTAATACGGTAATACCTAGAGGATGGTTCCTTTAATCTTTCTCTTGGTCATTTACCATGGGTGAAACTTGGGCCGTGAAACTAATTAGCTTAAAATTGTGTGGCATATACTGAAAAGTGAAAAACTAACACTTAATCATCTTCACCACCCAACTAAGTTTTTAAATCAAATGAAACAACTCAAATAACTCATGGACCACATATCTCAACCTCATTCAAATATGACTAATTAAATATATCTTCAGCTCAAACCAGATAAAACTCAAGGACAAACAAAACCTAATAAACTCCAATATACTAACTGAGACAGAATAATTGAAGAAAGCAATAGTATGATATAATAACAAATGCATAACAGAATTTTTTAAAAAAAATTAACATACTAAATTACGATTGAAATTTGAGAACAATAAATTGGAGGAGTGAAAATTGAAAAATAGAGAGAATGACACAAATTGATTCCATGTGATGCTTCAGACGTCAAAGGCTTGAAATCAATCAATTCGTTCGATGTCGTGAGGTGTGTATATAGATTTGGATGATAATCTAAGATCAGATTTCCTAAAAAAATCGATCAGTACACTGGGAGAGTTGTCAAAAGTTTCAAGAACAATTAAATTTTGTAAAGATATGACCTTCGACAAAGATAGTACACGATATAATAGATGAATAATGGATATCGGCCGTTTGGGAATCGAAATCACCAGAGATAGAAGACAGTTTCACAGGAGATTGATTCTGAGAATTTGGGAGGAGTATTTGTTCGGGCCTTGCTCATCCTTCTGTGATTAAACCGGGAGTGTCTATGAATTAGACATGGATGATCTCGCCAAATGAATCAATCGAGTGTTGTATAGATTCTGCCATAGATGATGTCGAAGAGTTTTTAGGTTTAGAGTCTTTAGACGGAAGAAAAGGCTTTAAGTCTGTTTGGTAAAGTAAGGAATTAAGTTGTAGTAATTCATTTCCCACCAATCAGAATATTTCATTGTGCCACCCAACATAAATTTTGACCAATGAGGGATTAGTATTTTGCCAGCTAAGCATTTGACATGGCTTAATGTAGAGCTTTGAAATATATTTGCTTTATAGAATATATAGATATAGATTATAGAGTCAGAGAGAACTATGAGTTGCATTTTTCGGTAAAGATTATCTTTAATTATCTTTGTGGATAAATTAAATATATATTAAGAAATAGAAAAGGAAATCAGCATTCGTATAGAATACAATGTTAATTATCTCTACTACTAGTACAATGGTAGTAAATTCCTAATGCAATTCTAATTTCTAACATGAGAGATCATTGGTAAATTCCTAATGTAATTCTAATTTCTAACACCAAAATCTCTTATATATATTCGCCTCGTAGACAATAATAGTAGTTGTTTTTTTTCACACAAATTAAATATGACTTCCAACACTGATGAAGAAGGTAATATATGCTTAATCTGCCTCAACGATATCAAGGAAGAAGAAGAAAACGTCAGGAAACTCGACTGTCGGCACGAATACCACAACGATTGCATCAATGAATGGCTCAATAGGAGGAGCGTGTGCCCAATCTGCTCAGCTAGTGTGCCGAATCCTAATAATAATGGGAATGATCAGCAGCAGCGTGATCGAAGATTAGTTGAAGAACGGCATCGGGTAGTAATCGATATCCTGATGAATGAATATCGGAATCAACAAGGTCAACAGTCTGAGCAAAGACCAATTCAGGAGCACGAGCCGAGTAGGATCGCCAAATTATCGCTTGTACTCCTAATAATTGTTTTAACCGGGATAACTCTTGGCAATGTATTTTTATAGTTTACTAGAAAGTCATAAATAATACCAGATCTTACTCAAAAAATAAGATGTTTTTGTTGAAAGATCGCTAGTTTATATTTACCCTTCGATTTTTTGCCACATCGAAATTTATGTAACAAAACGTTGATATTGCATAGTAGAATAAATATCAATATAAATTCAACACTTGCATAATTTGTTATGACTAGCTAGAGGATTAGGATCAGCTTAATCCTGCCAAACAAGCTGCATTATTTAGCAGACAACAAGTTTGAATTTAGGTTCGACGATGGCGTCTTCAGTCTTAATCAAACACAAGTGGATTTTGTCTTTATGATGCATATTCTCAGTTAATTGTTGAATGGAATTGCACAAACCATGTGTGCGTGTTTAATTGTTTTCTTCTCCTTAATTTGACTCAAGCACTCAACAGCTGAAAATATTAACTCTTTATAATAAGCTACGATTTGCTAATAATTGTTGGAGACATATCCGTTTAGGTCTCTTGTTTAGTTCGATTTTCATACGTTTTTCCCTCCTTTCAAACTCTTCATCCCCGCGATTTTATCACTGGAATCAATTTCTATTACATAATGATTCCCGACAAGGCTACAAGCAGTTGAGTTTGATATGTACTGGTCTTCTTTGTTTTGTACATTATTTAAGAAAATCAAGAGTCCAACTTTTCCACGTCCCAAACAAGTATATTGGAGTTCATCATAAATAGGCTATCAAAAAATAATTCCGATTTCACTAAAATAACCTCTTCGGTCCAGTTCATAAAAAAACCTTTTCGTTAATATGTACGATTTGACACCAATAATGAATATGTTTCCATAATTTTTTATTTCTAATAAATAGTCGAAAAGTAAACAATTTTATCAAACAAAAAAAAAAACACTAAATAAAAAAATAATATAAAACTTATGAAAAAAAAAGTCACAATAACATGAATATGTTTCACGTGAGTAACACGTGACGCGTTTCTAGTTCTACATAATTTAACATTGAAATTTAGAGAGAGTTTTATATTTCGCCACTAAATTTTCAAAATACGTTATTACCCTGAGTTACGTTCTTGACTCGTCTATGTTAATATCGCACCCTTTTCTTACGTATTACGTATATAATTCGATTTTCAAGTCTTAGTGCAGGGCGGCCCACAGATCAAAGATCAGATATGGTGAAAGAAAACTTACATCTGAGGTTTATTAATGGATCTCCTTTGTTCACTCAAGTCCCTTTCAAGGTTTGCTTTAGAAGAGCACTAAGACAGAAGCAAAGACAATTTCAGAAAATTAGACAATACTAATGTTTTGCTTCCAATCTTGAATTCATGTACCAATCAACCTCCACCAGGCACTGGCTAGTAGCAACATATATCTACCTAGGTTTGAATTTCTATCACTGATACTAGTATAAAATAATTAAGTCCCTTTTAGCCTAATACTGCCATTGACAAAATACTCATGTCAGGTTTCTTCTTAAGCGTGATTTATAGCGTGTGTCATGGTGTTCTTAGCATGCTTTCTTAACTTCCAACTCATGCATGACTAGACTTCGTGCGGTCCGTTTGATTGGAAGCGGGGTTTGACGAAAATCACAACGAACTTCCAAGTTTTTTATTGGAATTAAATGAAAACTGGTATTTAACTCTGGAGTTGAACTCTATGTTTGGTAGAACGGGTAGGTGAAAACCGGATTGGAGTAAAGTGAAGAGTTGAACTCTTGTTGTATTTGGTATGATTTTGGGTTTTCGATAGGAGTCCAATTTTTAGTTGAATTCTTTCTATGGAATCCGGTTTTTATATGAAAACCTCATGAAATCAAGTTTAATTTGATCCACTAATTATATTAGAGAGGTCGACCAACTCCGGTTTTCACCGAAAATATGTGACGGCAAGTGATTGGTTACTAGGCTTGGGTAGGGAGTTTTGGAACGGAATGAAAACCGATTTTCGTTTTGTCAATTTTCCTACCAAACGAAGAGTTCGAAGGTGGAATGATCTCCAATACCGGTATTATGTCCAACCAAATGGTCCGTTAGGTTTGTATTGTTATTACGATGGATATCTGTTACATGTGACTAATCCGATTGATAATCATTAAATTATTTCCATACGTCTAACACGCCCACATCCTTATATCTACATAAACAAATAATTAACAAGATTACACATGCATACCAACGATAAACACGCTCTAGGTAAATAGCAGTACTCTTCTACAAGCATTAAGGTTTTTCTCATATGAAATGCAAATGATGAGCTGAGTATGAAGGATCGGAAAACAGCCGGCCGGACATTAGCCCTCTGCCCTTTGTTGAAATCATTGGTGTATGTTCTGGAACAATTAACTGTAAAATGAGTCAAAAAGCTCCTGACTAAAGGCATTTGAAAATGGAAGTCTTTTCTTGTGTTATGAAAATTGGGACCATGTGCTGACTAAAAATTGCACTGAATCTAATAGATTACCAGAAAGATACATTAGAGTGTGTGTGTAACACTGTTTTTGATGTCATTAGGTGGGTCATTTAGAAAGGATGGTTGAGTATCTCCTACTCCCTGCGTCCCACAAAACTTTACCCACTTTCCATTTTCGGACGTCCCACATAACTTTACCCATTACCAAATAAGGAAGCTACCCCACACACTAAAACATTATTTTAATATCAATACACTTCTTTATCACCACATATTCTCAAAAAGTAACCTACCCCACTTACTTTTTCATTTTTACTTCATTACTTTAACTCATTTTCTTAAACTACGCGTCAACCCTAACGGGTAATGTTTTGTGGGACGGAGGGAGTAAGACTTTTAACTCCTTTCCTTTACCACCACGACCACCTTATTACTCCCACTTTTCACATATACTGTTATTCTATTTGGGCACAGTGTTAAATCACAGAATGAGATAGAACAAGATGCGTTGTTTAAAGTATGCAACTGAGTTTTTACACTAGTAGAAATAACACGTACGTAGGTTAATTAATAAAACATTGCACATGTACTAATGCTTCATACTATTACACACGATTGATTTGAACCTTCATTTTATATGCAAAATGTGTGCAATCAAAAAATTAGGAACAAATAATCTTTTGTTTGGTGATCAATATTTATAAAGTTTAGAGGATAAGCACAGTGTTTAATTTCTCAATGTTTCTATTATTTGGGAGTGATTCCTTAATTGGTTGATATATTATTTACTGTTATTTTTTATCATGTAATATTTGCATTATATAACATGAATCATTAGGCACAAATGCATCTCCTCTGGAATAAATTATCTCTAGAATCTTTTCAAATTACTTTACTAGTATCTCTTTTTTCATCTACTATTAATACAATTACAATCCTTCCATAAGTTTCTATCTGTCAAAGCGTTTGTAGCCGAATAGTAATCTGAAAATTCCCGGATCCACCACGATTATTATTTGTTTTGTATTAAGGTTTGGAGAATATTTAATTAGTCATCGATAAAACATTTGTTGAAGGATTGAAACTGTAATAGTATATTTAAAAAAAAAAAAAGAAAAGTTTCTACTTAATTAATGATTTCTGAAGTCTCATTATAGAGATAATCGTCACAGATTTCGGATTTCATTATGTGATGTTTCAACCTACCACTCAACTAACATGTAATTATAATATGTATCAGTTTATCATTCGACTAACCGGATCTGCAGTAATTAGAATTTTTATAATGCTTTTTGTATAGAATCTTTAGAAAAGCTAGCTACTACCATTGTTTTGTTAGTATTAAGTTTTTCTTGTCAAACCATTAACAGTACCTTACTTTAGTAGTATTGATATTCAATCATATCATTTTTAGATCTCGGAATAGCATTTAACAGAACAATACTGGTCACATTGTTCAAAGCCTCAAAGGCAGACCTTGAAAGAATGAATTTCGTTTATATAGTCAAAAAGATGTTACATCACTTAGGCTGTCTCCAGCAGCGGCTGAGCTGCTGAAAATTAGTGAACTCAGGAGAGAGTGTGATAAATGGTATCGGCTACTTATGACTTATGAGCCAAGTCCTAAGTAACCGATACCATCCAAAAGGCATGAGGTGCAGGCTAGGGCGATCACTTTCTCTAAATATCCTAAGTTCAAGGAGCAATGAAATTAGACGACGTATTAAAATACTTGTTTATGCATTTAAGCATATATTATATAACCCCAAATACTACAACTCTCAAAATTTGAGAGTACGTCAGTTTAAAACTTAAGGGGATGATTGTCGGCCTCGCCAGTAATGATAAGGCATATGGAGGAGTCCCCTCACCCTCACCCCGTCCTTTCCAAAAAAATAAAATAATAATAATGGACATTATTTACGATTTTTCAAGTTCTCACCTTAATTGATCTGATTCGTGGATCTGCTTGGTAGGGTACAATGGATCTCCGGTCTGCGCCCTGTTTGTTTGTTTTTTTTTGGAACGGCAAAATTTTATATATGGGAACGGCGCCCTGTTTGTTTGTGCTAGTATCATTTGTGATGGGTCATGGGATCAATAACTTTACTGTAGGTTAAAAGAGTGGATGGTTTAGTTTCCGAGCTTGGAGAAAATAAATATAAATTGCTCGATCGAAATTAAAAGGTAAGTAGATAAGGAGGCAGACATGCATGATCTACGTTAAGAGGAGAGGTGTCAAGTTTCTGCTGAAGAAGGATCTAATACTATCTAAGTCTTTTCCTTTTCTTCTTTCTTCTTCTGTTTCCCCTTCACTGCATCTCTACTTCTACTTATTTTATTGGTTGCGTTAACATTCATTTAGCCAGGGGCGGATCTAGGATTTAAACTTGGGGGCGAAGTTATATATACAACTTTTTTTCTGAAGGTTAGGGGAGCCAAACGTTGAAAATTTAAAAATTTAGCCTATAAATTTTATTTTTAAAATTTTAGGGAGGGCGGACGACTCCATATGCCCCTTCCCTGGTTTCACCACTGCGTTTAGCTGATCAACTCAACGTATATTCGCACTTAATTATATTCATGTGTGCATTCTTTGGTGTGCTTTTTTTCGAAAACGGATTAACTTGCGACTTATTGATTGAAATTGAAGAGTTATGGGATGTTAAAAACTAAAAATGAACGAGCTAATCAGTGTAATTTGGGCCTGATTGAAACCTCCTAAATTAAAAAGGAGGGCACAGGAAATGAACTTTTGCAGGGAACTTTTTATCCAATACAAGTACAATGATGATGGAGACTTTTTCATGAATGATGGTCGTAGTAGCGAAAGGAAGGGATCGATGAGTGTATCTTGTGAACATATCTCCGCATCACACCTGATATATATGAACGCTAGTCACCTGACTCCTTACAATTCCTCCCAAACTTAATTATTCTTCACTCGATCAGAATCAACTTTTCTCCATTAATCTTGAATCAACTCTTCTCTTATATGCTATCGTAGATCACTCTTTCTATATCATCTTAGTTAATTAGTTTACTTCCCGTTTTACTAGTTGAAATGTATACTTAAAATATATTCAACTTTAGTTTAGTTCAGATTTATTGAGTTAAGTTGAGTTTAGTTCAGAGTATAGTTTAAAGGTTTTCTGACAAATCAAACCAATGAGCTCCCAATGGATAACTAGCAAAATCTATAGTACTAAGTTTTCGGGACTCGAGTGTTATAAGGTGGTCTAGCGGTATAGGAGAAGAGTTGCATGTAGTACGTCTGGGGTTCAAACCATATCAGGTTCATATTTAAATATTTATTAATTAACTTAATAATTTGTAATAGTTTTTTAATTTAAAATAAAAATATATAAAAAGAGCCCAATTTATTTAATTAATTAAGTAAACCGCCTCACATTTTATTGGTTATTTAATGAGAAAATTATGAAATAATGCTATTTTCAAATCTTTATTGCAACTTAGTGATACATAAAAAAACATCTTGCAAATTAGTGAAAAACATTTTACAAATTAGTGACAGCTAAATTTAGTAAATTTATATAAAACAAACTTCCCTTATTTCACTCCTAATTCAAAATTAACGTAATCTTTTACTGAAATTTTCAAACTTCTACACATACCAAGCATCATCATTTCCAGAAATCTACCGACAAAATATTTTTTCTACTTGATGATACTTGAATAAAAGAGAAGTGATGCTTGTCATAACCATGCAACATAATCAGGATATTGACATTCTTCAACTTGTTAGTGATGCTTGTTAATAATAGTTATTCTCCTGATTACTAGTAAATTGATGCTTGTAAATCGCTGCACACGCATCACACAATAGTGATGCATGACAAAAAATTAATGATGCTTGAACAGAGGCTGGAGCGGTGGTTGAGCTTTTCCGATTAGCACAGCTGGGCGGAGATAAAAATGTGTTTTTAACCTGAATATTATTGTTGCTTGGGTAATTCAGATGTTTGTTAAAATGTTTACTATATTAATATTTGCAGG
>JAYMSL010001246.1:0-18060 GCA_036897195.1 Plantago coronopus
CTGACCTCTCACAATCTTTATGATTATATTTTGCTGGCTCTTGTGGAACTGTATATCATGCTCTGTGGTATGGATCAGTATGTTCTTTGGCTCTTCTTTTAGAAATCTCACTTCTCACCCCCTATTTAACTGTGGTAGTAGTTATTTAAAAAGTTATAACATACACTGGCAAAGATAGACATTTTCTCATTTCTCCCCCTTGAATATTCTTGGTGTGCTACAATTTTCCCATGACCCCTTCAAATTTTTACGAATTAGGACATGGTAATACACTTTGACTAGAAAATTTGTATCTTTCTGCATGCAGTAAACTCTTCTTGGTTTGTCTTTCCTTCCCGTACTTTTGGAAGATCTATAGATGAGGAAAAATTACCCCAGTACTGAAATGAATTTCTATGTGCTTCAGGATGTTGCCGTTAAGGTATTCTCCAGGCAGGAGTATTCAGAAGATCTGATATTTGCCTTCAGGCAGGAGGTCAGTATCTGTTCTGTTTCTAGTGATCTGTAGATATTTATGAGCACTTGCCGAGGATAATCCGAGCTTGAATACCATAATGACGTTGTCGTAGAAAGTTATTCAATATTAAGACAGTTATGCATTCAAGTAAATCAACCTTGCCAAGATATATAATCAGAGAGAATATTATGCCTGAGGCTGTGTTTAGCATGAGATTATCAGCTACTTCCTTTCTCCCAATGAATGGGAACATTTTCTTTTTTTGCCCCTCCCAAATTATTGAGATATTTTTCGTATTTAGGTATGCATTTCTTACTATTTTGACATATTTGCCCATTAAAAAAAAAGAAAGAATATTAATGACAAAGATATGACCATACAAATCAATGCTACGGCCTACAGGTATTATTATAGCATAGTTCACTTTGATATATTGGAGTAGAACTCTTAATATTTCTGCCCAGTTAGAAGGCCCTATTGTTTTGGGTGGAGTAAGTAGCCTATGAGCTAGATGATCTTATCTGAAAATTTGACCAAAATAAGTATATTACATGAACGCCTAGCTGGTACATGATCGACTAATTGATTCATTATGCTACTCCCTCTGTCCAACAAAACTTTACGTTACCCACTTTCCATTTTTAGGTGTCCCACAAAACTTTACCCATTACCAAAAAAGAAATTTACCCCACACATTAAACATTATTTTAATATCAATATTACTTTTTTATCACCACACATCACCAAAAAGTAACCTACCACACTTAATTCATCATTTACTTAATTACTTTAATGTCTTTTCTTAAACTGCACGCTTACCCTAGTGGGTAAAGCCGTAAGGTTTTGTGGGACGAGGGAGTACCTGGAACAAATAAGCTAGCTGATATGTTTTATTTATATTCTATATTTAGTGAATGATCTAATTTATCTGCCCAATTAGTGAACATCTGTATTAAAATAGCTAGCTTGTAATATCAATTGTAGTTATACGATCAGCTACAACCTTGCCCAATTACTGTTGAATTTGTTTTGGTCTTTTCGGGCTCAAATTACTCCTAAATCACAATTTGCATTAAAAAAAAAAACTACTTAGGAAGTATGGCGACAATACTTTCTAAATATAATTTGTGTAGTTTTTTTTTCTTCCTTATTTTCTTATTGTGATGTAGGAGTAATTTGCGTTCGAAAAGCCCAAAAAAAGTCAACAAAAAACTGTAAACCATGATCCGGGACTGAGGAAGCAATAAGTTATCAACTAGTTTTGCTATGCTGAGCCTACTGAAGAAAAAATTGTTACACAGGCAGGGGCACTAGATAAATTCTTACATTCTAGAAGACTAATGTAATTGGGTTTAAATCTATGTTTCTCTGAGGCATCTGATTTTGCTTATAATAAACACATCCAAAATATTGAAATGGTTCCACTGGCTTGGTTTTTTCCCCTACAAATAGCAGAAAAGAAAGAAGAGAACAGACACTCATACGAGTAATAGAAAACAAAACCTCCCCCCGACTTATGATTCTTTGCCCACAGTTTTATTCGGTCTCCCCTCTCTCTCTCTCTCTCCCTGGCCCTCCCTCCCAAAAAAGAAATATGAATAAAGAATGAGAGTCGATAGAATATGATTAGAAGTTTAGAACTGGCAAGTGCTATTCAAGTATGATAGAGAATAAACAAAGGATACTTCCTTCGTCCAAATGATCAGGGACGTTTTTTTTACGGGGCACAAGTATTGAGAGCTTTGGTCAAATTTAACTTATTGAACTATCATGCGCATATATTGGATAGAATTGCTTTATGTAGTTTATGTTAGTATATCATCAATTTTATTCTTTAAGTAGGGCTAAATATGTTGAAATAACAATACATGCATCCATATCCCTATAATTCGGGGACAAATGAAAAGTGGAAATGCCCCATTCACTTGGGACAGACGAAGTTATAGTTGCTACTTTGAGATGAACATATCATA
Source organism: Plantago coronopus (assembly GCA_036897195.1). Lineage (NCBI taxonomy): Eukaryota > Viridiplantae > Streptophyta > Magnoliopsida > Lamiales > Plantaginaceae > Plantago > Plantago coronopus. Next base: position 2,431 of record JAYMSL010001246.1, read on the forward strand.
ATGGGACGTATAAGAAATGGAAGTGAAGAAGTAAAGTAAGAATGCAAACACTTGGAAGATAAACGCAGAAACCTCCAGAGCTTGTATGGTCTGATCATATGTGCAAATCTGAAAAAGAAAAAAAAAAAACTCTCTGCCCCATATGTTTGCTTTTGGATTGGTTTTTAGGCGGGTTTGTAGGGAGGAAACAAAATTTGTAGCATTTGCAGTTGTCATTTTTATATAAGATCTAGATGTGGTATAAATGTATATGGTAATGAATTTGTTGTGTTGGGATGTTCTCACTCGAACAGTCGAACTGCTTCAGTTGAAGGAACTATTATAGAGACTTGAAGATGAACATTCAATTACATACCTAGAAAAATAGTTCAGAAAGCTGAAAAATAAAGGACAAAAGAGTAACTTCAACTCTTGGTATCTGTCAGAATTTTCAAGCATGTGCCTATAACTAGTTTCCTTTTGTTTTAAAGGTTTCTCTCATGAAAAGATTGCGACATCCAAATATTCTCCTCTTCATGGGTGCAGTCACTTCACCTCAACGTCTTTGCATTGTTACAGAGTTCCTTCCACGGTATGCCCCCTAGCAGAGTCTTATGACACGTTTCCTTCGTTTAACTTACTAAATTGATCTAGTCACATTAATATATCCAGTTTTATCATAGCTCTGTAAACACTGCGATTAATTACATCATCATAGTGCAACTCTTTCTGGGAATAGACTAATGTTGATTTCATACCTTCATTTCTTTAGTGGAAGTCTCTTCCGGTTACTACAGAGGAATTCGCCAAAATTAGAATGGAGACGGCGTATTCACATGGCTTTGGATATTGTAAGTCCCATTCAAATTAATTTAATCTTTAGGTCGAATCTTTTGGTCAACTAACATCTTAGTTAACTGATGAGCATATTATTCCGCTATAGCCGTCTGGTTGTTTTTCCTAAATAATGCTTACTATATATGCAGGCTCGAGGGATGAATTATCTTCATCACCGTAACCCGCCTATAGTCCACCGTGACTTGAAGTCTTCTAATCTTCTCGTTGACAAGAATTGGACTGTCAAGGTACGCTTTCTGTCACTTTTCAGCTGTCATTAATTGTTCAGGTTCTTTGTTTACATTTATCTTTTTGAACTTGATACTAAAACTATATTTTCTTTATAGGTTGGCGACTTTGGTCTATCACGTCTGAAACATGAAACTTATTTAACAACAAAGTCGGGCAAAGGGACGGTATGTTCGAACTATTTTAGATATGGTTTTGCTGTTTGTTTAAGTGCACAATCCACTTAAAATGTCAATCTCTTTTTTACTCTTTAATTATGAAATATTTTTGATGTTTCAGCCTCAATGGATGGCTCCAGAAGTTCTTCGCAACGAACCTTCAGACGAGAAGTATGGTTATATAAATGTAGCAATTTATTTGGACTGTGCCATTGTGATCGTCTTTCAATTCTAATATATTCCTTCTTTTTCTTGTTGGGTGGAGCAGATCTGATATTTATAGTTATGGCGTGATACTATGGGAACTTGTTACACATAAGATACCTTGGGAAAGCCTCAATTCGATGCAGGTAATGTTGGATGTTTGATCTGACTGACCAATTTGTTATATTGTCCAGTTTTTGTTTTACATTAAGTATGTCTTGTGTTCTATTTTCATATATACTATCAAAATATAGTATTCAGCAGTGCAAAGCTTAAATATGGCTTGTAACTCTTTTTATAGTTTATAAATAGTATCTCCAGCAGTATCCCTGTGACCCTGTCTTATAATTTACCCAATAATATTTAAACGGCGTTACTTTACCTTAACATATTTTCTCATTGTCCGTGATGGGCAGCTAAATAAGCTTAGTATAATGTCTGATCAATTTCCATGGGGTTCTTACAGGTGATAGGTGCCGTGGGATTCATGAACCAGCGCCTGGAGATACCGAAGGACGTAGATCCCCAGTGGGCTGCTATAATAGAAAGCTGCTGGAATATGTAAGTTAATTCCTGGTGCTTGTTCAATTGAATTTTTCGTTCTCTTGCTTTAGTTCTCTCTGCAGTTTCATCTGAATCACAACCACAAAAGAAGTAGGATGATACTTATTGGCATAGTTGCACCTTGCATTATCTAGTATGTGCTATAAATCGAATTGTAGCATTTGGAAAGCTGTGCTGATTTATCAAGTTATCCATTTTATTGAACTCAGTGAACCACGAAGCCGTCCCTCATTTCAAGAGTTAATGGAGAAGCTTAAAGATCTTCAAAAACAACATGCACTTCAATCACGTGCAGTTGCTGCAGAGGCGGCCCAGAAAGAAGTGTAGATGCATTTGAAATGATTTACGAGGTACATTACCATTTTTTCGTGAGTCAATGAAAATTGGCGAGTTTATAACACAGCCAGAGCTCAATGCAAATTGCTTGTGGTGTCGGACTGAAGCATCAAGTGGCAGATATCATCACCTTTTGTACAAGCCTATGATGAGTCTTGCTCATTTATCAACATTAAGCTATTGATGGATTGGAGAGTGGATGTTCGTGATGAAAGGTGTCGTGCAGATGAAATCATCAATTAGTGAGTCGCGTTTGTGATTTGTGTTTATGCAATTTGACATGTGAGCTCGCTTGTCTTTGTTCTTCGGTGTATGATTGTCATCTGAACTGATAAGTGTTCAAATAATTCATGATATATATGTAGGATAGTGAAAGTAGGCCTCTTCCTCGCCCCGTGCATAAAGTTATAAATACCACTTGTCTTCTATAGCTGTTCAAGAAATGCTTCCTGGTTTCTGTTTAATCACATCACATGTTTGAACCTTATAATGATCTTGGTTTGTAGATTAATTATATGGCAATTTATGTCATAATCGACTGGCTAATTACTGTAGAAATTCAAGACTAAATGAATGTACTTTTCTCTTTGAAAAGAAGTACATGAAACGTTGGCAGCTAGCAGGTATGGCATCTTTGCTGCGAATTCGGTACACCATCAAAGAAAATAAATAAAAGAAATACTATAAAGAGTGTCTAAAGTGAATTATAGTACTCAAACATGGCTAGACGCACTTCAGTACCATGCTGGTAGCCATTCTTTCCCCTTGATGTAATCTATGGAGAGGAAAGGTGCTGCTTCCTCATCCCTAAGTTGTTTGGCCCAAGGTGCTCGGGTGTTCGACTCGGATCCTGGTCCATGACATCTGTACTCTGCTTGGTATACGTTGCTGTTTCATTCACAAACATCAGAATGCATACATGTAATGACAGAACTTGAGGGTTAACAGTTGTATGTATGTGCACAAATGTTTCTTACTCTGTGGTTCCGGAGTAGCTCCAATTGCTCCAGCCATGTGGGATAACAGTCCTTGATAAATAGGTATTCGCGAAAAGCACCCGCGAGTGTTCTCCTACTGGTCTGCCTAAGTACACTTCTCCAATCCCATATACTGACCCCTTGAGGAAGACAAAGCCAGTTTCTTCGTTGGGGTCATTCCGGTGATGAGCTGTGATAGAACCCCCGATTTCAACTCTCCCATTTTTCAGCACAAACAACTCACATTCCTGCACGTAAGCACAAGTATGAGTGTTTCTGAACTTGTATATAATATACCTCGTGGCCAGAATAATGGGAAAGGCTTACATGAAATAGGGCTTGACCATGTCCGTATATGAAATCGACAGATCCCTGGATGTAACAGTTGTCATAGTAGTGTCGGCCTCTGTAGTCGAACAGCGTGTTGTGGTTGCTGACGAATCCACATTGATAGAAGGCAACTTTGTCTGCTCCAACAAATGCTGCTACTGATTTGGTGTCTAGAGAGTGAGCAACTAGTGTAGGAGCTGTATTCTGAAACTCAGCACAATTTTTTTCCTTTCAGATAATTGAAATTGTAGTACTTTATCTCAAATTATGTTCTACTTGATTGTACCATATTGGAGGCCTATATAGGCAGAACATCAAAGTTAAATACCAAGTACTAAAGTTATTCCGGAAAATGAGTAGGTTGTATTTGCACCATATTTCTATATATGCACTCGTGATCCTCTAAGTCATTTTGGTATGTACGTGTATAACGTATGATGGTATACTTTACAGTTATGTCATTTCAATTGAAACAAACATGGAAGAAGATATCAGATTAGGTAAGAAGTGGACCTTAAAGGTGATGCCAAAGGCAACAAAATTTGGAGCTTCAACTTTGAATGTTGCAGATTCATAATCATCTGATGAGCTTTGGTCCCAAACAATGGATGTCTTTCCTCTTCCTTCACCCCTCATGTATATATACGGCTTGCTTTGCGGTATGTTAACCTTTTCTCTGCAATGAAATGGATATGAAAACGCCATTCACATCAAAATCTGCAGAAAAATGTATATCAAGACGCGACGTTCCATTATTCGTATCCATGTAACAATCACCTGTACGTTCCTTTCTTGATATGGATGATGGTCCATTGAGAATTCCCGTTTGGAACTTCATCAACAGCAGCTTGTACAGATTTGAAGTCGCCTTCCCCATCTGCATCGACTACTATCACGTGATTGCTACCAAATTCCAGAGTCACAAGAGGCGAATCAACCACATCTTTCTCCGGGAAGCCATGTACCGAATTTGAGATGAAAAGTAATGCTACAAGGACTAATGCATATTTTGCATGCTGCATTTTTGTTTTCCAGGAATGAAATAGTCTTGTTCTCATATATTACTATGCAGAAAAGTTTTTAAAACATAAAACGAAAAATGAATGCTCTATGAAGAACTGGTCCTGTTTTAAGTAAAATTTGGTCTCTCTAGAACAATTGTAGATACAAATCTATTTTTAGAGCCTTCCAACCATTTACGGTAGATATCTAAACAAAATGTTACTAATTTTCGCGCAATCACATATTTTTGTGTGTGGCTTACACACAATTGGAACATTACGAAATCTAAAAGGATGACTGGATGAACGAATGTCATAGTGGTTCAAAAATACGAAGTTATGAACCAGTCCATCTCTCACAGGCCTCAGAGAAGCCTGCATATGTAAATGGTTTAGTTCTTAGACTGCACCGACACAGATAGAAGCTGTAATTGTCCGTGTCAAGACACGTTCTGGGCTTATGGACGCGCATACACGCCTTGGCTCAAATGTTGATTTTTTTGTTATATAGGTTCACAAGAAAGTATGCATCTATGAAGCAACTAGCTAGTCACATACATGCCATGACCTAAGCTTAAAACCTATTGTTTGCTGATAGCTGATGGCCTGATGCAATATCAGTTGCAATTAGTTTACTGCTGTACCTAATTTACAATTTATGTTTCTGTCAACAAACAAAACTAATGTTGGCGGAATGGGCATGACCTAAGATATATATTGTGTGCATTCATCCCTTTTATCGAATCCCTAGCCGTTCATCACAACATAACATTGCATAAATACGAATACAAATGTATACTATATGAAACGATAAGAACATGATATGATACCTATGATACTTCATCCCGACCCATGTCAAGCAGGGCTCGAAAAAGAAAAGAGAAACTTACTTAAATTGATTTACACTAGCAGTCTCATTTTAGCCATAAAGAACCCATTTCCAATTCACATGATAACATCAATTCCTAGCCTCGTTCCTGGATACGAAAGGGAAACATTCAATCATGCACCCCTTGATCTTGCCTCAAATATCTTACTAACATTCAGTTCTATTATGAACAGTTAAGTGGCTTTGAGCAGTTCTGCGTAATTCACCAATTACATGAACTTCTTTCTCTGGAAACAAGTAACGAATCATGACAATTGACAAGGTGGTCCTGGTTCTGATTAGCTGCATTAATGAGCTCCCATGATCCATCAGGCCACTAGCCTAACCGCAACTACATGAACTGTCAAGCTGTTGAACAAATTCTGTATAACTTTGTAGTACATCCACGATTAGAAATCGGGTATAGTTCTTTCAGACGAAATGAGTACTATTTATAGCAGTGCATACATTCTCGTCTGAATAGAATCGAAGTGTCATTTTTCCTTTCTGTGTTATTCATCAAACATTCTCCATGTTTATTTTCAGTAACATGGGAAAGAGGCAATGCACAAAATTGCTCTTCTTGTTCCATTTCTTGACTATACTTCTTGACTTGCAGTTGCAGTCCTCTAATGCCAAAACCACCCCTGCTAATTTTGTCTTTGGAGACTCTTTGGTTGAGGTTGGCAACAACAATTACATTGTGTCTTTGTCAAAGGCAGATTTTCTCCCCAATGGGGTTGATTTCGGGAGGCCAACAGGTCGATTCACGAATGGCAAAACCATAGTCGACTTTATAGGCAAGTTTTTCAACTTCTAGAGATGAATGCTTTATAATTCTCTTGTTCCGTTGCACCATAAGCTCACTTGTTATTTCGCAAATTATGCAAAAACAGGGGAAGAACTAGGCTTTGGCTTGACTCCTGCCTATCTGGCACCAACAACAAGAGGACCTTCACTTCTGGGAGGTGTGAATTATGCCTCTGGTGGAGGAGGAATACTAAATCACACTGGACAGATTTTCGTAAGTACTGCGACTATATGTTAATCCGATTTTTCTAAGTTCTGTCAAGTTTATTCTGTTTAATTTTAATGTGTTTGCTTTGGTAAAATTACAACAGATTGGCAGAATAAATTTGGATGCACAAATGGACAACTTCGCCCATACGAGGCAAGAAATCATCTCAATGATCGGAGAACCAGCAGCGATGAACCTGTTAAAAAACGCTCTATTTTCAGTTACAATTGGTTCAAATGATTTCATCAACAACTACCTCCAATCTGAGGTTGAGAAAAATCTAGTCACTCCTGAATCTTTTGTGGCATCCATGATCTCAAGATACTATAACCAACTCATGGTAAATCACTTTAGCCAGCTTCTTTAAGGACGTAATGATCATTATTACGATTATTGAAGCGTTTCTGTATGTTCTAACGCTGATTGTTCAGAGGCTATATAATCTGGGAGCACGAAGAATAGTCGTGGCAAATGTAGGTCCAATCGGTTGCATCCCGTTTGAAATGGAGCTCGATACATCTCCAGGTGATGAGTGTTCTGTTTTCCCTAATGAAGTTGCACAGATTTTCAATAGCCAGTTGAAGGCTGTGATCAAACAACTGGGAGACAATCTTCCAGGATCAAAGTTTGTTTACGCAGACGTATACCATATTATTCTTGACATTATTCAAAATTATCCATCACACGGTACGTTCTCAACTCATCCAGCGATTGACTCAACTCGAAATGTCACTTCTAAGTTCTAACTTCGACATCTATGTATGTAGGATTCGACACTGCGAATTTAGCTTGTTGCCGGGTTGCTGGAAGGTACGGTGGACTAATACCATGTGGTCCAAGATCAACAGTTTGTGAAGAGAGATCAAAGTATGTGTTCTGGGATCCTTACCATCCAACAGAAGCTACTAATGTTATCACAGCTAGGCGTTTGTTGGATGGTGGTTCTGCTGATATTTGGCCGATAAATATTCGTCAACTGATGATGTGATTGAGTTTTTTTATATGCTAGGGGCATAATCTCATATTGCGGAAAAAGAATCACATACATCATATAAGCCATTGCAAACACTCTGATTCTCATTGTTTCATGTATACTTTACTTCTAAGATTCACTAACAGAAAAGTGTCCACATTGTTGTACCAAGAAAACAGACCATGGATTAAAATCTCGATTTTAGTATGTTTTAATGGTTAAAAAGAAAGAGGTTTCGATACTTCTCATAATATTTCAGAAATAGAATGAAATTTACGACGTACAAAGTGTGTAAAATAGTTTCGCATACAAAGTTAATTTCATATCCATAAACTGAAAACGGGATATACAAATAAGTTTATTAAGAATTACTATATGGTTTGATTATGACCGTGAAACTTTAGAAAGTAATTTTCAGAAAATCTGGAAATATATAGAAAATTGTAATTTTCATAAACCTAGAAATTGATGGAAAATTTGAAGAAAGATGGACTATGGAGATGGCAGATTTGAAGAAGAGGGTTGTCAGTCAAGCTCGATCCTACGCATGAGTTGAAGTTAAAAAGAAAATCGACATCCTTTTTCATATTTTTCACAAACCCTCGATACTAAAATGCAGTGTATCAATGTTAAAATGTATGCACCCGCGCACTTCGTTTTTCTCAAAATAACGTTTTGACACGATAAGGATAGGAATGAAGATCATCATCTCACACGCATCCCAATATCATGACCACCTGCAGCTAATAATGCAAGTTGCTTATAAACATCACTATTTACTCAACATGCATACCAGACTTGTACATTTCCCGCCCCAAAAGTACAACAATCACCATCGCCCAATCCTAAACTACAAATGGCCTTGCCGGAAAATTTGATCGCCGTCCGCCGTGACCATATCGGGGTCGGTCACATCACCATTAACCGTCCCAAATCCCTCAACTCCTTGACTCGATCCATGATAGTTGACTTGGCCAAGGCGATCAAGTCCCTTGACTCCGACGATTCCGTCCGGGTCATTATCCTCTCGGGTACGGGTCGGTCTTTCTGCTCCGGCGTCGATTTGACTTCCGCCGAGGATGTCTTCAAAGGAGACGTTAAGGATGTTGAGACCGATCCGGTTGCGCAAATGGAGCGCTGCAAAAAACCTATCATCGGAGCGATTAACGGCTTTGCTGTTACCGCCGGGTTTGAGATTGCGTTGGCTTGCGATTTGTTGGTGGCTTCCAAGGATGCTAAGTTCATGGACACTCATGCCAGGTGATATGATCTTTCTACTACTTTTTCACGGAATACGAAATTTTATGCACAAGTGTGTATTGGTTAAGGAATTGGCAACAGCTTGCTTAGCTGGGAGGCGTCTGATTTGGTTGTTTTGCTTTGCAGAGTTTTTACTTAGTTTGGGTGAGCTGTTTGATTAGGACTAACATGTTGTAGATTACAGACCGTGAGCTGGTATTTTGTTTCCCCAGTAAATTGTTGAGTACTGACTGTGATTGCTGAAGCTCTCTGCTGATAATCGAGCTGGAGAAGAACTGAAGAACTCTTCGTTACTCGAGAAATGATTCCTAATAATTGCAATGTCCAGGTGTTGACTTATGTCATCCATCTGGTTAAGAATTACTCTGATATAGATGAACTAGTTGATTTTCTCATAAGAGTATAAGACCACACGTTCAGTTGATGCAAATGCTCTTGCCGAGACTATATGGCCTATGGAGGCATCATGATCTTAAAAAAATGTTAAAATAGCTTGTGTTAGTACTTGGTAAGAGTAGACTCTCTAAGGAAACTCCCGAGTAAATTTTGCCTTCTTTCTGTAGTAGCATGTATGACCTGGTTCATAGACTTCGCTGCAATCAGAAAACAAAATATTGGTTTTCATCTTCAGAGTTTCCCTTGAAGATTAAATGCTAGTATGTTTGACGTGAATGAAAATCCCTCTTTTCAAAGAGAAGAAGACCCAAAAAGGCTAATATAGAGAATGTGTTAATGATTGAACCGTCTCATGATGCTACTGCTGTTCGAGTTCAACCGACCCTTAGAGATAGGGAATATAGTTTTGAAAGACAATTTAATAAGTACGGAGATGAAGTGTGTTAGAATTTAGCCTGCTTATACGTTGAGTCATAGGGTCCCCAGGGAGCAATTTTCAAAAAGCAGCACTTTAGAGGTTCACGGAAACCACCCATAAATATCTTACTGGAAGTTTCACCAGTTTCTTTTGTATGTGGCAGATTCTTAAAGTACCTAAGTGTATATAAGTTTTGCAAAATGAAAAAAATATATTTTAGCTTTATTTGTTTTAGAATACGAAACTTTAGTGGTTAGACTAAGCATTTTGCATAACTATGTGTTTCTGTAGCGAAGTTCTTAGTTTCTTGTTATGTTATCATGCACTCATGTCAGGTATTTCGTTGAGCATGTATTTTCTTCTTAGGTGTCATATTTGATTGTGCAGATTTGGAATATTTCCTTCTTGGGGTCTATCTCAGAAGCTTTCACGTGTAATAGGGCCCAGTCGAGCTCGTGAAGCATCTTTGACAGCAAAACCTATAACTGCGGAGCAAGCTGAAAAGTGGGGTTTAGTAAATCACGTTGTCGAAGGAAGTGAACTTCTGAAGAAAGCTCAACAAATTGCGGAAGCGATCATTAAGAATAATCAAGACTTGGTGCTGAGATACAAATCAGTCATAAATGACGGATTCAAACTAGATCTTGGTCATGCACTTAATCTAGAGAAGGTAAAGATTATTGCCTTTCTTCTGGCCGCCTTTGTTCATAATACAGCTTTCTATTTGCTTGACATTTTATTTGATAGGGTATGGGATGGTATGAGTCTAGACCCATGGTACTTCATAGGTGTTGAGAATTGACGAGGAGATTAAAGAACATGGTTTTACTTCGTCTTTGATGGTGAACATAGTTTCTCCTATAAGCAGATAATCTGTTAGGTCCTTTGTACTTTTAGGCAACTTTGCATCATTTGATTTTGAAGCATCATAGTCTGCATCAACTACTAATGGCTATGTCAATATAAATGTTCTAAACCTCAGTTGTTTCAGAGTTGTAATAGGTAGTTCTCTGTGTGTACCAAGTAGGCTTTACTGTATCATACAGCACCTTCTCCGATATGTATAGTTTTTCAATAGATCTGACACTCAATTGGCAGCGCATAGCACGAACTAAGGATACATAATACGAACTCAGACAATTCTGACTGAGCTGTTATAATGACGGTTCTCACTGATTTTGACATCACTGCTATTTAATCTTACAGGAAAGGGCTCATGAGTATTATGATGGGATGACAAAAGAGCAGTTCAAGAAAATGCAGGAATTTATAGCTGGCCGAAGCTCCAAAAAAGCACCATCAAAACTGTAAAGTTTATTATTTACATTTTATAATTGTTTCTTTTCTTAAAAGAATAAAGTTGACGGGTTGGCTTCATTGGAAAGGTGATAAAGTAGGTCCTTCACATTTCCTGTTCTGTGGATTCGTTCGACTGGAATCACACTTTTCTTGATTTCGATATGTTAGATACGAACCGTTACACTGGTAGTCTCTGTATCTTTCTTGTTTTATAAGGGGTGTTCTTGCATCCCCTGCAGCTGGAGCGTCTCTTATTGCATTCTGAAATTAATCTCTTGAAAGTTAAAGAACTGCATGAAGGTCTAGAGAGTGGAAATCTGTTGCTCATTAGGGTTCCTCTTAAAGCTGTTTGTCATAGTAGTCTTAATTGAAACAGATGGAAGGAATTCTAGTTCCCCTGTTTTCTTCTTTCGGGATTGATCAGATCCAGTTCGAAATTCGATTAGCTTCGAACTGGATCAAAGTTATGTCAATATGAAATTCTGTCCGGGCATTTCATTATTCCGCTTTTCTGATTGATTTGATCTGGATAAACTTGGAATCTTGATCGATCGATCATATATGAGTTGAATGACCAATATGGCAATATCATTTGGGATAATGCAAGCTGGATAGAGCAAGTGAAGCTTTGTAAGTGCTGACAAATGTAACAAACATTGGCAACACGCAGTATAAAATTAGATCCAGGGTGCAGATACAGAGGGGGCGGGCAGGGACATATTTTAATTACACATTGACTTTTTAAAATTTCAGTGTTTCGCCATAAATAGGAAAAACATCATTTTCGTCCCTAAACCTAGGCTCAGTCCCTAAGTAATTATAACTTGCTGATTCAAAAAAAAAAAAAAAAAACCTAGGCTCCGTTCCTGATGGTGCAGTTTGTATCAATCACTACACAAATCTTTACGATAATGGAATGAAGAGTAACCTTATTTACCATTCATGACTCTAGTAACCTTTTACTAGAGTTTTTAGTTTAATAGACTTCTTCATGCACCAAATTTTAAACACTGGATGTCTCTCAAACCCTAAGTATATAGATACTGAATATCAAAACTCTGGTTGTGGAGAGTTCAGAACTTGGTGGCCCATCAATGGCGGATTCTTCAGGTACTTGTTCAATTCCATTGCTCTATCCCTCACTCTATGTTTGATGTCTCTCTTCTTCGTTTGCTTTTTCGACTTTATAGCAAGTTAATCAGAACATATGGAAAAATTGGAAAACATAGCGGAGTGTTTGGCACAGGAGCTCGGTTAATTCCCTAACCGAGTTACAACACTAAAATAAATTTGTGTTTGGCATTGTGTTAAGATCAAACATGAACATATTACTAATTCTGGGTTAAAAAATTCAGATAAATTTTAAATATAACCGAGTGAAATCAGTCTCTAGGAATCTAAATAAACTTCGAGTTTAATCTGTTATACGAAAAAATCTTTTTTAACCAAGTTCTAAAGTAAATGCTCCATTATTATCTATAAATAGCAAATTTCTTGAGTTATTTCAAGAATGTTAGGTGCGTTTCTGTTGAATGCATGTTCCAAATTTGTTGCTTGTGCTGTGTGTCGTGATCAGCCTGAAAGAGAGGCCCTATGGGTATGGTAACCCCAGAATATACTTTCTTGCAATTACAGATGCACAAAAGAACTGGGGAACTATGCTCATCAATTATGTCTGTTTATTTGACCTGATCTGATCGCATGAATGTTTAACAGCTACTGAATGAAAGATTTGTTCACTTCACTTTAATTTCATTTCAGTTGTGTCAGTTCAGGTTCGTTTAGTTGAGTTCAGGTCTGCGTATCAGTTCAGTTCATATACATTCAGTTCAGAAATTTTTCCCTGAATTGAACAGGTTGAACTATGATTTGATAGTTCACATGTAGTACACTGATCTACTATATTTGTGTTATGTTTCTTGATTGCCTTTTGGTTTCTTGAACTATCTTCAGTTTGTTTTGGTTTCTTGAACTACTTCAACTATCTCCAATTTGTTAAGCATGTGAACTGATACTCTTCTGATTGCTTTGCCTAGGCAAAGGAGAAGTTCGCGAGACAAGCACCAAGTTCGAGAACTTTGATGTCTTACCAGATTTACCAATTGATCATCACTTCCTTCTGACCTGGCCAATATCAACTTTGACTAATCGCACCATAGCGAAAGAATGGAAAAGTTTAAGCAAGAACCTCCCTGAATCTATATACGTCCGTGTGTATGAACCTAGTACCCACTTGCTTCGTGCTGCGATCGTTGGTTCTGCAGGAACTCCATACCACGACGGCCTCTTCTTCTTCGACATAGCACTTCCTATCGATTACCCAAATCAACCTCCCAGTGTGTACTACCATGCTCATGGGTATAGCTTGAACCCAAACCTTTATGCAGACGGGATGGTTTGCCTGAGTTTGATTAACACATGGTTCGGAAGGCAGTGGGGAACAGAATCAACCATTCTTCAGCTCTTGGTATCGCTCCAGGGGCTAGTTCTGAATGAGAGGCCGTATTTCAACGAGCCAGTACTTGGAATATGGAAGAGAAGCCGTTGGGCTGCGTGGAGAAATGCTTCGAATGCATACAATGAGCAAGTTTTTATTCTTTCTTGCATGACCATGTTGAAGGTTAAAGCAAAACCACCTCAGGGTTTCAAGGATTTCGTTGATCATCATTTTAGGGAACGTTCTGCTTCTATCTTGGCTGCTGTTGACGCTTATGAACAAGGTCGCGTGGTTTGCGGTCAGTTTCAAGTTGATGGAGAATACTCTTCCTCTACTTGTGTGGGTTCAGCCAAGTTTAAGGCCAACTTGAGGGTAATTCGCCAGAGTTTAGAGGCAGCATTTGGCCAGTCGGCAACTACCCCGCGGACCGTATTGAGGAAGAGGGTTGAAAATGCAAAAGAAGGTAGTAACAGTTCAATAAAGGGTAAACATATTAAGAAGAAAACTGGTTTCTGGGCTTCTCTGAATTGCTTTACTTGATGAAAAGCAGTTGAGAATGTTAGGCGGCATTTTTGATTTCTACTTTCCAGTTATCAACATCAGTATATTGACAATCTTTTCATTGAGCTACATTTTTCAACTTTATTACATTATCGAGCAAATGAATAAAGAGTCGAACCGGTTCCAATTGAAATCGACAGAGGAAACATCATATTGGAACATAGTAGGGACTAGGGAATAAGGCTCTAAGTGTGCATTTTCAAATGTTAGGTTAACATTACATTTTAAAATCATATGATAATATAGCTGTGAGATGAAATTTACAGAAATGTGCAACACTTGGGTGGGTGCTGGTATGGTTTGAAGGTTGAAATCAGAGACCTGTACACTAAAATCAGGGATTAGCAGTGATATGAATTGAATTTTAGCTTACATTTTAGTGTACATGTCTCTGATTTGTTATGAAACTGTTAACTTGGATACTACCATGTGAGTGTGATTGTTATGTGTTTGATTGGTGGAACTGATAATATAGCAAGTAAAATTAGTGAAGAACGAAATGTAAGGAGATGAGTGGGAGGTATGGAGTAATAAGATGAACATAACATTAAAAATCTGATACAGAACAGAACAACACTAGCAACTTATTAGGTGCCTGCCATAAACTAACAATATTAAGAAGATATATGGAGTGTGAAAGGTACCTGCAGAAAAAGAGCTTCTTATGAAATCAATGTGATATGTTTCCCAGCACCACTAGAGCCTAGCTGCAAAGATGAACATAACATTAGAAATTTTCATCCTATGAATAATCATATGATATTACATACAAGATTAAATGCAGATAGATAACAATATCTAATACGAAGCAATGAGGAAACGAATTCATCCTATGAATAATCATATGATATTCTCGAATAGCCATCAAATGTTTTTCCTATCTATTACACCCTAGAGATACTTGGTCCAGTGTCACTTTGATGATCTTCCTCGTCATCGCTATAGCGCATATCTTCTTCCTCATCACTCTCACTCTCATTTTCCTCTTCAACATCATTGCCTTTTGCACGATCAGTTGCATCAACAATAGTTCCCTGCACGTCAGTCCTGATCCATGTATCATCTCCATCAGAATTATCATTCAAAGTTTGCCCACTTAATAAACCAAGCTCTTCATTGTTTATCACATTATCCATCAGACTTTCGGAATTCATATTAATTAGGTCACGGGGAGTTGTCTTGACTGCAACATGCCACTCTTTTTCTACCGGATCTTGTACATAAAAAACTTGTTGAGCTTGGGAAGCTAAGATATAAGGTTCATCAGAAGCTCGATCATGCTTGTACAACAGATGCGTGAAATTCACAAGAGTAAAGTGAAAATCATCCTCTTTTATGCCACAATTGGTGTCCACCCAATCACATTTGAAGACCACATGCTTCATCTCATCTGTGTATCGCAACTCCACAATATCTGTCAAGATTCCATAATAGTTTAGGACATCAGAAATTGGACTTTTGTCCTTCCTGCTTGAGTAACAGTCAGCTGTTGCACTCAATAACACACCACTATTTTGAGTACTTCTTCTCTTCTCGCGATCCTTCGTGTGAAACCTAAACCCATTAATTACATATCCTGAATATCTCTTTCCACATCTATCTGGACCTCTTGCTAAGCATCTTACTTCATCTGTCAGTTGGTCACTTCTGCCACTTTTATCCAAAGTAATGACCTGTAATAAAAATAAAACAGTTAGCTTATCAAAAGTTCTCAACTCTTAAGTATTAGGAGAGATATCATTTACCCACATGTTCCCGAAGCCAC
>JAYMSL010001247.1:0-18054 GCA_036897195.1 Plantago coronopus
AAGAAAATATATATATATATATATATATATATATATATATATATATATATATATATATATATATATATATATATATATATATATATATATATAGGTGGCTTAATTAACTTTAATCGTGTTGTTCCATCTTTTTAGTATGACTAGTACTATGGAGTAGAAGATGTTTATAGAACAATTCTATGTGACGCGAATAACACCCGGACCGGACCTATAACCCATAATAGTATTACCATGGCGGACAATACAGAGTCACTTGTATTGTGATCTTGATAAATATAGTACTACTGTTTTGTAGGGACAAAGTCCATTTGTTTTTTTTGGACAAACTGCTTGTTGTTTATCGCCAAATGAATCGTTTGCATTTCTTTAGAAATTTGTTTAATTAATTAATTAATCAACTTCTGCTACCAAACTAGCTAGTTCATTCATCATCATCCATGGAGATCTTTTCACGGGATCAGAGGATACTGTTGGTCAAACTACTCTGATTTCTTTCAGTTCAATAACAATCTGCTGGTACGGACCTATGTTTTACAAAAACCGAACCGGAAGTTATGATTGGGAGCCAATTCCAAAGAAAAAATTTAATCGGACTTTAACTCGTTAGATTATGTTGGGGTTATACCTTTTTTTATCTCATTAATATCAAGAACTATGAATGATGAAATCAAGGATTCAACCAGTTGAACCGGAATTTTAAAATATAGGTACCTATTACACAACTTATATTTATTTACAAGAGTTCAACAATAATTCTACTTTTACAAGCAAAATTAGTGCACGTAAGTTTATTCAATTATATGTAAATTTAGGCTTGTGACATTATAACATGAGTGTTTTTCTAAGATATTAATGAGGTAATTTGTACTCTTATGCAAAAGAAATCATCTTGTACAATTCATATATGATGAGAAGCAGTGTGCACAATAACACATGACCCGAGTTCAATATGTCGTACAATGCGGCTAGTATAATTCCATAGCCACATTGTATGACATATTGAATTCTTTACTAAATCAATAAACCTTATAACTAGATTCGTACATGTACTCTATCCACTTCACAAATCACATATTGTGCACAGAAGCAAACATTCGAGTGGATCACTCTCTAATTACATGGCGTACGTACATAATTTGCGAAGATAAGAATTAATACTAGATCTGCTGAATTGATTCAGGCAAAGTGCTTGTACATCATTTTGTTTGGTAATTTCTTCATGAATTGCTACCTCATCAAACTACACTACTTCCAGGCCACCAAAAAACTTGTTTAAGTGAGTGTTTGACATTTCTTTTTAAAAATAATTTTAACCTGCTTTTACTTAGGTAGTGTTTGTCATTGCTTAAAAAAAACACTTCTCTGCTTCTGGAAAAAGAAAAGCAGAATTGTAGTGTTTTATTTCACAACTTCTGCTTTTGCTTCTCTAAAAAAAAAGCAGGTAACCGCTGCTTTTTAGAAGCAGCCCAAAGCTTGCCTTTTCTTGCTTAAAGCACTCCAGACTACTTTTTTTTTTCTTAATTAGCAAACACCTACGACTTTTCATCAAAAGCACTTTTATACCGCTTTAAGCAAAAGCAGGTTGAAATTTTTCCTGAAAAGCAATGGCAAACACTATAAAAGTGCTTTTGGTAAAAAGTTGTAGGTATTTGCTAATTAAGAAAAAAAAAGCAGCCTGGAGTGCTTTAAGCAGGAAAAAGCAAGCGTTGGGCTGCTTCTAAAAAGGTTACCTGCTTTTTTTTAGAGAAGCAAAAACATAAGTTGTGAAATAAAACACTACAATTCTACTTTTATTTTTCCAGAAACAGAGAAGTGCTTCTTTTAAGCAATGACAAACACTAGTTAAGAGTGGTATAAACTTATAATTAGTGTCAATGCCAAAGTTAAATATGAATTTTCCGAGTTTGGAATCATACTCTTTTTTAACTTAGTTTTCATGATTCTGGCAAAGTTTCACAAAGTTGTGTATCCTTAAAATCAAATATTATGTTAGTCGAATCTCAAATACTGTAATTGCAACTCATTTATATTTATAGTTCTACACCACTAGAATATCTTATAATTCCCGAAGAAAATGTGGATTGGGGTGAATGATGATAGGGTTGATAGAGAATAGAATAGATATATAAATTGGACCCTAATAAACTTGATGAATGAGTGAAAGAATTAATGTTGGAAAATGTGAGTTCTGGTATTTCATATCAATCCGCGTGTGTTCTGTTTGGATGGCTATGATCTAATCTGGTATTTTCTACGGCTCAGATTGCTCAACGGTTAGAAGAGGGAAATCAGTTAAATTAACAGAGTTCTAACTCTGTGCAACTGCTGCTTCTGGAGTCTTCCAATCGTCGGCGGTTATTCTGATTCGATTAAATAGCTGTGAGTAGCGGTTTCCATTCACAAGACAATCAGAATTCATTCTTCAATTCTCTCTTTTGCATTCAGTGTTGCTGTGATTTGTAACTGCGATTAGGCTAGGGTTTGAGCTTAGAAACAGCTGATCTTGTTGATCTGTGCTGCTGTTGATTGGTGTAAGCTTGATAACTCTGTAATCGTGTTAAGGTGCAATATAGTGGAAGATCTCCGTGGACGTAGGCTATTCATAGCTGAACCACGTAAAACTGCGTGTTTATTACTTTTCAGTTTCGACATTGTTGTTTTCTAATCGAGCTCTGCAACTCAACAATTGGCGCCGTCTGTGGGAAGATCGCTCGATTGAAAATGACGACTGTGAAGATGGAGATCGAACGGTTACACGATCGAATGGATTTCAGTCTGTGGAAACAAAGAATGCTTGCAATCCTGAGGCAACAAGGCGCATCTGCTGCCTTGAAAGGAGATGCTGGTTTTGCAGCAGATTTTGATGCTGCTAAGAAGGAGACCATCATGGAGAAGGCGCACAGTGCTCTGATTCTTGCGCTTGGTGACGCTGCACTTCGAGAAGTTTCGAAGCTTGATACTGCTAAGGAGATTTGGGATAAACTGGAGACTGTTTACATGAATAAAACAGTGGCTAGACAGTTATTTCTCAAGCAGAAGTTGCTCACCTTCAAGATGGATGAAGATCGAAGTGTAATGGAGCAGGTAAATGACTTTTCTAAGCTCGTTACTGATCTTGAGAATCTCGGTGATGTTGTGAAGGATGAGGACAAGGCGCTGTTACTTCTTGGATCTCTGCCTGCTGGTTATGAAGTCTTCAAACAGACTATAATGTACAGCACAAAGACCAAGCTAGAACTTGAAACTGTCATTGCTAATCTGAATTCTAAGGATCTTCATGATTCGGTCAAACGACGTGGTATTCAATCCAGTTCACACCAATCATCTGAGAGTCTAAGTGTTGGTTATCAGCATCAGAAGAAACATCAACAGAAAGACAAAGGAAAACAAGTGTCCAAGAAGCAAGATAAGGAATCACAAGATGCAGTTGAGAAAAGGAAATGCTATCACTGCCACAAGAAAGGACATCTGAAGAAGGATTGTTACTCCTACAAGAAGTCCAAAGCACAGTACAGTGGTCAAGGTGGAGGTGCAGACATTGCTGAGTTCTCCCAAACCTATGATCATGCTGAGGTACTTGCTGTTACTGAATCTAATATTGATCTTGCTTGGATACTTGATTCCGGCTGCTCTTTTCATATGAGTCCTATAAAGGAATGGTTTCATAACTTTAAACATGAGAAAGGAGGTACAGTTCTGTTAGGAAATAATCAATCATGCAAAATCAGAGGGATTGGTGATGTGAAATTGAGAATGCATGATGGAGTGATTAGAGTACTATCAGATGTTAGATACATTCCTGAATTAAGAAGAAATTTGATATCACTTGGCATGTTTGATGCAAAAGGATACTACTGGAAATCTCATGAAGGAACCTTACAAGTATTCAAAAATGATTTACAAGTCATGGAAGGCATCAAGAGAAATGGTCTTTATTTCTTAAGTGGGCAGACTATATCTGGTATTTCTGCTGTCACTGAGTCAAGTGAGAAGTCTGTTCTATGGCATAAAAGACTTGGACACTTAGGAGAAAAAGGATTGAAAGAGTTGTTTAAGCAAAACTTGCTATGTGGTGATACTTTTGATTCTCTCCCATTTTGTGAAGACTGTGTTATGGGAAAAGCTCATAAGTCTAGCTACAGCCCAGGCAAACACACATCCCAGTTAAACTTAGAGTATGTTCACTCTGATTTATGGGGTCCAGCAAGAACTCAATCTTTGGGAGGTGGTAAGTACTTTGTAACGTTCATAGATGACTACTCCAGGAAGGTGTGGGTATATGTTCTGAAGTCAAAAGACCAAGTGTTCGAAAAGTTCAAAGAATGGTTAGCTGAATGTGAGAATCAGTCCGGTAAAACTTTGAAGTGTTTAAGGACAGATAATGGTCTTGAGTACCTATCTTCTGAATTTGATGCGTTCTGCAAAGGGAAAGGGATCACTAGACACAAGACTGTTGTCAACAATCCACAACAGAACGGCGTAGCTGAGAGGATGAATAGAACTTTGCTTGAAAGAGTCAGATGCATGTTGTTGAGCTCTGGTTTAAGTAGAAAGTTCTGGGGTGAGGCCATCACCACTGCAGCTCATTTGGTGAATAAAAGTCCTTCAGCTCCTCTCAAGTTTAAAACACCCGATCAAGTTTGGTATGGCACTCCTGGAGATTATTCATCCTTAAGAGTGTTTGGATGTCTAGCCTTGGCTCACATAAAACAAGATAAACTTGAGTCTAGAGCACTCAGATGTGTATTTCTTGGATATCCAAAAGGTGTGAAAGGCTACAAGCTGTGGTGTATAGAGCCTGGAAAGGAAAAATGCATCACAAGCAGAGATGTGGTGTTTAATGAATCTAACCTACCTCTGAAAACTGCAGTCTCTTATGAAACTGGAACTTCTACCGTTTCAGACAAAGAAACAACTGAGACCATCAGTGAGTTTCAGGAAAATCAAATCACTCAAGATGCTGAGAATGTACCTGTAGAGAACATCCTTCAAAATAATCAAGATGAAGAAGTCTCTGAAGAAGAACAAGATCACTCTGAAGATGATGCTACTGCAAATTACCAACTGTGCAGAGACAGAAGCAAAAGAGTGAATAGGACAGCTCCCAACATGTATGGTTTTGGAAGAATAAACAAGTCTTTTGTGGCGTATGCATTAAACTCTGCTGAGGAATTTATGTCTGAAGAACCCCAGTCTTACACTGAAGCTATTAATGGTAAGGAGAGTGCTCAGTGGATGGGAGCCATCCAGGAGGAGCTCACATCATTGGAGAGAAACAAGACTTGGGAAATTGTGACTACACCTCATAAGCAGAAACTTGTGAGCTGTAAATGGATCTTCAGAAAGAAATTTGAAACAAAAGATACAAATCAGGTGAGATTCAAAGCCAGGCTTGTTGCAAGGGGCTTTACTCAAAGAGAGGGCATTGACTACAATGAAATTTTCTCTCCAGTGGTCAAGCACACATCTATTAGAATTCTCTTATCTCTGACTGCTCAGTTCAACATGATTCTACAACAGATGGATGTAAAGACAGCCTTCTTACATGGAGAATTATCTGAGAAAATCTATATGACAATACCTGAAGGAGTGATGGTTTCTGATAAGTCAAACAAATCTTGTTTACTAAAGAAGTCACTATATGGACTGAAACAAAGCCCCAGACAGTGGTATTTGAGATTTGATCAGTTTATGTCTAAGATTGGGTTTGTGAGAAGTGATTTTGACAGCTGCATTTACATGAAACACTCTGAGGAATCTGAATCTGTGTATCTGCTATTGTATGTGGATGATATGCTAATTGCAAGCACATCAACTGAGCAGGTGAATGGGTTAAAATTCAAGCTCAAGGTGGAGTTTGACATGAAGGATCTTGGCTCAGCAAGCAGGATATTAGGAATGGATATTCAGAGAGACTTGACAGAGAGAACTCTTTTTCTATCTCAGAGTAACTTTGTCAAGAAGGTTCTTGCAAAGTTTAATATGTCTCAGTGCAGAGGTATCAGTGTTCCTGTGGCCATGGATGTGAAGTTGTCTACTACTCAGTGTCCGAGCAATGAATCAGAAAGAAAGGAAATGAGCAAAATTCCTTATGCTAATGCAGTTGGAAGCATAATGTATACCATGATTTGTTGTAGGCCAGATCTTGCATTTGCTATGAGTGTTATTAGTAGGTACATGAGCAATCCTGGAATGATGCATTGGGAAGCAGTCAAGAGTGTGTTGAGGTATCTGAAGAACTCTGAGAGCATGGGATTAATGTTTAAAGGAAGCAATAATGATGAAGGTCCCTTAGTAGGATATGTTGACTCTGATTTTGCTGCTAACATAGACACCAGGAAATCTGTTACTGGTTTTGTATTCACCCTATTTGGAACAGCTATATGTTGGAAATCTTGTCAACAGCCTGTGGTAGCTCTTTCTTCCACTGAAGCAGAATTCATTGCAATCACTGAAGCAATCAAAGAGGCTATGTGGCTTAAAGGGGTTCTGTCAGAACTTGGGATTATTCAAGAACAGGTTGTGATACATTGTGACAATCAAAGTGCAATTGTCCTTGCTAAGCATCAGGCTCACCATGAAAGGACAAAGCATATAGATGTCAGATTGTATTTTATAAGAGACATCATTGAGAAGGGAGAGTTCAGAATACAGAAAATTCACACTTCTGTTAATCCAGCTGACTTTCTAACCAAAGCTGTCACTGGTACAAAGTTCAAACTTTGTATTGGCTTGGTTGGTGGTCTGTGTGGAGGATCTTCTGGTTAAAATTGAGTGAAGGGGATCCAGACTAACCTCAGGTTTGGTGTTAAGGGTGGCACTCTAAGTTTAGGAGTGTGACATAGATCTGCTATAAGTGCGCATTGATTTGAAAAGGTGGAATTTTTTGTCTATTTCCAAAGCATATAATCTGGGGAACTTTGTTTTAAGGTTTGTAATGTTATGCCCCCAAGTGTGTATCCAAAACCTAGTAAAACTACTTATGAATGAAATGAAATTTCAGAAACTGATGTATGGAACCTTTGATGTTAGCAAATTTCAGTATTAAAAGATCGAGTTCTGATTCAAGACGTTCTGCTCATATCTTGAAAGCTAGTTCAATTTTTTCCGGTGCAATATGGCAAGACAGATGAACAGAGTGCTTCTTCAAGTACATAAAAATTCTGATAATTAAAGTTAAATCATCAGCACATCTACTACTACTACTTCAAGTACTAGACAACACACATAAACAAGTCTCATAAATTAAAACCCACACTTCCATAGCTTACTTCTGATTTCTAGCCTGTTTCAAAAGCCTCACAACATCCCGCATCGTCGGTCGCATCCATGGCTCGTCACGCGTGCAAGACTGGGCTATACCAAGGACGTCCAACATCTGCTTCTTCGACGCGGTTGAACTGGATAAGCTCGTTTCAAGCACTTGATCCACTTTACCATTCTCAGCCATCCACCTGACCCAACCAACAAGATTCCCTCCCTCCACGTCAGCTTGTCCTGTTGGCGGTCGCCCTGTCACCAGCTCCAGCATAACTACTCCGAAACTGTAAACGTCTCCTTTGATTGTAGCCACCATCGTCTGACCATATTCAGGTGGTATGTACCCGAACGTGCCAGCTAGCACAGTCGATACATGGGACTCAAATGCACTGATTATCCTGGCTAGCCCAAAATCTGAAACCCTGGGCTCGAATATGCTGTCCAACAATATGTTGCTGGACTTGATGTCGCGGTGAATTATGTGAGGTACAAACCCGTGATGCAGGAATGCGAGTCCTCGAGCTGATCCTAAGCAAATCTTGAACCTAGTAGGCCAGTCCAGTGTCTCAACAGCATCTGCCTGGTTCCTCAGCCAAAAGTCGAGGCTGCCATTCTCCATGTATTCGTAAATCAAGAATCTTTCATCTGCAAAGACACAATAGCCGAGCAAAGGTACCAGATTTTCATGTTTAACCTTTCCAATTGTTTCCATTTCTGCTAAGAATTCGCGTTCACCGTGCATATGGCCTCCATTAAGCCTTTTGACAGCTATCATACGCCCTGGTAGAGATGCTCGATACACCGTGCCAAATCCACCATCTCCAATGATATAACTTTTGCTGAAATTTTCGGTCGCAGAGAAAATATCATCAGGTTTCAGCCTCAACAAAGAATGCTCGAAAATTGCAATGTTAATACTCAAGGACTCCTTTGTCTTCTTTCCTATGAGCCAATCAGTAGATCTAATTAGATCCTTACTTGTTGCAGTACTCTCTTCAACTATCGCTTCTTCCTTTCGTGTTCTCCATTTGAGAAGAACGAAAAGAAGCATCAGAAAGATCCCAAAGGCACCAACAGTGAACGCAAACACTATAGCAGCTGACACGATTAGACCTGACACAGAGACATGCCTTGGGGAATGGTGTAGGTCTAGATTGCACATCGTGCAAGTACCACCGAATTTGTTGCCTGACAAGTTGGTGAATGTAAGTCCTTTGATGAGGCAGATATGACAGGGAAATGAATTCCCGAAATCGTTTTCTGATAGGTCAAGATATGTCAAACCAGCAAGATTGGAGAGTGACATTGGTGGGCTTCCAGTGAACATGTTGTTATGCAGATCTAGCACAGATAGTGATGTCAGGTTCGAGATTGAGTCATGGACCACGCCACTGAATCTGTTGTTGCTTGCATTTAAGACTAAGAGATTGCTTGATCTTTCGACTTTAACAGAGAGATCACTGGATAAATAGTTCCTGCTGACATCCAAGTAACTCAAACTTCCAATATCAAATAGAGAAGGCGGCAATGGACCTGTGAAGCAGTTATTTGAGAGGTTGAGCTTAGCTAAACTTGGCACCGAGGACCAAACATGATCAGGTATCGAGCCTTTTAATCTGTTATGAGAAAGCATAAGGCCTTGAAGATTCCTCAGTGAGAACAATTCTGGAATCAAGGAACCTGAAAAGGCATTGAGAGAAAGGTCAAGTGAGTTTAAGTTTGCCAGTGCAGCTATCTCTTTCGGAATGCTCCCGTTTAGCTTGTTTCCCTGCAACAGGAGTTCAGTTAAGATGGAACAGTGCTTGATCGAACTTGGTATGTTTCCCTCTAGATCGTTGTAGGAAAGATCAAGCCTGCCGTAATGCTGCATGAATTCGGAGTCAGACAGAGGAACCTTTTGAAAACCAGCACATATCTCTTGCGGTATGGGACCGGAAATTCTGTTCTCAGATAGAACCAAGTTGTCCAGGAATTTCAGTTGAGATATCATTTCTGGAATTTCTCCAACAATATGATTCGATCCAAGGTCCAAAGAAACGAGTTTTGTGCACTCGAAAAGCTCAGCCGGAATATTTCCAGTAAAATTATTCCCATGCAACGACAAATTCGTCAGGTTTCTAAGCTTGCCAACTGAAAGAGGGATTGTTCCGGTTAACAGATTATAATCCAGTTGCAGTCTCCGAACATTTGAGCCATCGGTAAAAATATCTGGCAGTTTACCTTCCAGAAAGTTATTGCTTAGCAAGACCTCCATGAGCGTTTTCGATTCCCAAAGTTGATCAGGAATCCTGCCAACAAGCCTGTTCTTGGAAAGCTCCAGGGTAATTAGCGGAAGTACTCCAAAATACGCAGGAATTTCACCAGATACGCTATTTTCTGCCAGCACGAGATTTGTCAAATTTTGACAATTCTTGAATGTAGTATTTATGCTACCAGAGAAGTTGTTGCGCGATAATACTAGACTGGCCAAGGATGGTGAACTGCATATATCAGCAGATAGTTCTCCAGAAAGCCTGTTTGCACTTAAATCCAGATGTGATAATGAAGGCAGATTAAGCTGTGGTAAAGTCCCGTTTAGCATGTTCTGAGACAAGACGATATACTCCACCCCTTTCCATTTGGAGATCCAAGCTGGTATCGGACCTGACAAAGCATTCGAACCAATCAGGACAGAGTTGATAGATTGCAGTTCTTCAAGGCTATGAGGTAAGGATCCTGAAAACAAATTAAAGGAGAGGTCCAATATCCTTAGCTTGGTACAGTTTCCCAAATCTGACGGTATAGTTCCTTCCAATCCAGAGTTTGGAGCAATGAGATGGACGAGACTCGAAAGCCTCCCAATACTCGAAGGCAATTCACCACCGAAGTCATTTCTTCCCAAATTCAAGTATGCCAAGTTCGTCAACAACGAGATCTGATTGGGAATGCTTCCTGTGAACATGCAATTTCCGAGATCAAGTACCCTGAGACTAGACATGTTACCAACTTGAGGTGGTATGGTTCCAGTAAACAAATTCCACGCCAGATTTAGGATCCGTAGCTTCCTCATGTTTCCAATTTCTGGAAACAGGAAGCCACTAAACTTGTTCTTCCGAGCGGAGAAGTAGAGAAGTTCGGTGAGATTGGACAACCTGGCAGGCAGTATACCAGAGAAATGGTTGCTGCTAATGTCAAGAGACTGCATTTGGTGCAAGTTCAATAATTCTTCCGGGAAAGTGCCCGTAAACAAGTTTGAGCTTATGGAAAGTTCCGTGAGCTCTGCTAGTTGTCCAATTGTAGATGGCAGCCTGCCTGAGAAGCTGTTATAGTCAAGAATAAGACGTCTAATGTACTTCAGCTTGGAAATACTCGGATGCAGAATGCCAGATAATTGGTTATTGGTCAGATCAAGAACTTCCAGATTCTGGAATTCCCAAACTTCGGGATGGATTTTACCGCTGAACCAGCAATGACTGAGATTGAGGTGCTTGAGATATCTGAACTTGCCGATTTCTTTAGGAAAAGGAAGATTCATTGGTGAAGACAGTACTCTGATCGATAAATCTAAGCTTGTTACAAAGAAGTCATTACATTTTACGCCTGTCCAGTTGCAGGGGAAGGTTCCTGGATCGAACCAGCTCGGAATTGTTTCTCTTCTGTCCACGAACGAGTCTCGAAGAGCGTTCAGCAAGTCTAAGTCATGATCAGGAGTAGCAACAGATGTGGAGAGCAGATAAATTGAGAACGCTAGCAGAGTTATCGGTCTCATCTTTCTGTGAATGGGGGTAGAAACTGGCAGTCTTTATTTGGAAATTCGAAGCACACACTGGAGCTGGAGCAAGTAAGCATCACAGGGTTAATACAATGACTTAATTTCACACCCTTTACAGCACTTTGCAATAATAAAACCCATGATGATTTGATAGATGTAATATACTTATATACAGACATGTATAGGTGGATCAATCTCCACCACATGGTCTACACATGATCGACTTGGGATTTTTTAGAAAATTCCGACCCAGACGGTACCTTATGTATGAATTCCAAATCAATAAAATTAACATTATATTTTCAAACTGGATAAAAAAGAAATAGTGAATGAAGTTCACTGTAGTCTATAGATCTTCCATGAAAACCCAAGCTCCATTCCAGAGCATCCGGGCTTCTATGGACACAATCTCATTTTTAATTTTTAGCTGGGGATGATCATAGGATCAATAGTCCAATTTTCGCCAATTTTATGTAGAATGCATATGAGTAGTCTCTGTGGGACTAGAAAAGGAGGAAAAGTAAAATACTATTAGGGTATGTATGTTAAAAAAAACCTAGAGTTAGATTACCAATATTGTAATTCTCCCACTACATAGGCACATTGAAATAAAATGCTAAATATATTGAAAATTCAATGATAAAATATCTAAATTGCAGGCAGGTTTTTTTTTCGAGATAAATGGAAGGCGAGTTGCCAACATCCTTTATCTTCGTCTCTTACAAAAAGGAAAAGAAAACGAGACTTACTATAACGCTCGAGAATTTCAGTGAGCTTAAATAGTTTGCGAATGATACTTATATCAACAAGGTGCGAAAATCCATTTATAAGAACTCCAAGATTAAACGTGTTTATTTGGTGATATAAGGTTGGTATTGGTGTGGGGGTATAAGGTTGGTATTGGGTTAGTGTAGGAGCAGGAGTAGGATTAGAATAGATTTGCCTCTTCAAAAAAAAAAGTGCGCGGATTAGAACATGCGTTGGTCGGTGGGGCCAGCATATCGCCCCGACAAGCTAGCCCGAAGTAACCTCGCCGGCTCGTTGGGCCGGGTCTCGGCCAGTAATGGTCGGGTCGTTACAAGTCAAAGTGCGCGAATTAGAACATGTGTTGACATGTGGGCCAACATATCACCCGACAAGCTTACCCGAAGTAACCTCGCCGGCCCGTTGGGCCGGGCCGGGTCATTACACTTACAAACCTTAAACATTCTTTTTTCTTCAGAAAGGATAAAGGGGTGACTCAAAAACATGATGGATTAGTAGTGGTAATTTGCTAAAACATTAACGATTTTATTAATTAAGAACATCCATGTTTTCGGAAAAAAAATATAGAAAGAAGTTACAAACGAAACCCCATACCATTAAATTCATGTTTCTCTCTAGGCCGACTCAAACATAACTACAAAGCTTAAATGCTTGATCAAACAAAAAGTACTGAATCTTATGCAGCAACATTAGAAAACGTACAACTCACGGTGTAGTGCAGAGAGATGGATGCAGGAAGATTTGACACAGTAAGTAAGAAATAAATGTGTTGTATGAGATAGATTTGGTACAAAAAGCGTGATTTAAAGCTCACAAATCACAACTGAACATTGTACACATCCTTAATTACTTTTAAGATTTCATCTTTAGAAAACTTACACAAACACCCATCATCACAGCTTAGAAGTCTATCGTTTGGGAATAGGAGTTTCGAAATTGGCAAAAATGAAAATACACATTTTGTGTTCTAAAATTGAACTCAATAAAGATCCCCAGATAAACCAGAAAAAACACAAAATGAATGCAAAATTGAAAAAAAAAAAAACCAATAGAGGAATAAAACGGTACCTTGATTGATCTTCTCAAATCGATTGAAGTTTTAACTTAAGATTTCGAGAACAAATGAATCAGCTTCTGCAACTCAAGAAAATAAACACACGATAACTCACATTGATGACCTGCGTGAGAAAATAAACCCTAATATTATATAAAGTTTGATTGTATCAGATGTTGTGTTGTAATAAAGTCTCGAATTTATGCAGACAGGCTAGTATGAAGAAATGGTGCTATGAAGATATTTGGTGTGTGCCATTTTTCTAGATGAAGGTTGGTGTAGAAAGTGTGAGTTAAAGCTGAATTTAAGACAATTAATTGTATAATATTCAAAAAAAAGCAGGAAAGTGGCAGTGATTGTGTGTACAAGTGTTGGCGGTATTGTGGTTTCTAGTAGAAATATAAATATGGCGTAATAATTGTAGAAGGACAAATATAGTTGGAGTGTGGAGCATCGCGGTGCTAATTCACACCAATTTTTTAATATTATATCATAAAAACACACAAGTTTATAGTGGGTGATTACAGACGTTTTGATGAATTGTGTGAGAAGATTTGTCACACTAACTCATCAAGATGGACTGATGAATCTTATCAAATGTTAATTTGCATTATATATATGTACTGTAATGCACCAAGAATTGGGAGTTTGAGGATGGTGTAAAGTGATGTGTCATTTTGTGTGCCACGAGTAATGGTGATGTGTCATTTTGCAAGACATAGTGAATATGAAGTAATGGTGACATGTCATTTCGTGGGAACATGGTACAGAAAGGGTGGGTTGTTGTTGACAACTATGATAATACTCATCACTATCTTAAAACGAGGAAAATTTGTTGTTGTTTTCTTTTTTGTTGTTGGATATTTCGTAACTTTCTAGCATAAACAACAGGTTTTCAAAATTTTAAATAAATGTTAGGTGTGGGACTCATAAATGATAGCAAATCACATTGGGTGGCAATTGGATTAAGAAAACACAGAACTTAGCCAGTTTATTTTCCATGATATAGTACTAATATACCTGTTATATTTTCAAACTTATGAACAAAATGTAGAGTTTTTCCCTGAATTTTCTCAGGTTTATATTCCATTTACGACTAATTCATCATTAAATGGTTTGTATATAACATATTTATCAATTTTCCACTAATAGTATAAGAATTCTAATCAAGCTTAGCGATCCATACAGAATCAAATGGTAATTATTAAATTAAAGATTAGTGGTGGTGAGTAAAGAGGGTGAGGGAAGAGATCGAAACCTAAAACTACAAGCACTTCTAATTTTGTGATAAAATTAACACACACAAAAATACAAACCGTGTTATCCTAAATTGAGCTCAGAAAAGATGAACACAACACATAACCAAAATCAATACCAAACTAAATGTAAAAAATAGAAAGAAAAAAAATGAAAGGCAATATTATGCATAGATATATAAAATGAATCAGCAAAGGACATAAAATGAATCATTAAAGGTATCAAAATGATACCTTGAACATGATTGTCTCGAATTGAAGTTTTATCTTCAGAATTTCAAGATCTATTGGATCCTCTTCTCTTCTGCTGCAACTCAACAAAACAAACACACAGTAACTCACAATGATGATAAGTGTGGGAAAACAAACCCCAATAATACATCAAGTTGAGTTGTATCAAATGTTGTGTTGTGATAAAATTCTGAATACTGCAAAAGTAGGTGAATATTTGTTATTGTAACTGAAGTGGTACATAGAGATTTGGCATATTGAGTATGAAATAATGGTGATGTGTACCATTTTTCGAGAAAAAAAGTTGGTATGGAAAGTGTGAGTTAAAAGCTGAAATTTATGACAATGTCAATCCTTCAGGAAAGTGGCAGTGGTTGTGTGTACTTGGCAGTATTATAACTTTCTACCAAAAGCAACTAGCTCTTTTTAAAAAAATAGTATCAATGTAAATTTTCGTGTTGAAATGTATTGTGAACTAGACACGTATACTCTAGTCTATATTGATTCATCATGCCTCATGGTGGTGAAATGATATATCATGCTTGTACAATGTATTTCATGCATTCCACAGTAGAACGCATCACAATACCATGATAGATAAATAGATTGTTGTAGTATATAGAGGATACCAATCTGAATGAAAGACTTAGCCCATGTTCAATTCACCCGAAAATTTCCAAACTGAACTAATCTGAATGGACTTGAACTGAGCTGAACTGAATTCAGTTATAAATTTGTACTACACGGACCTTAACTGAATTAAACTGAACACACCTGAAATTAAGTTGAATTGAACAGGGCCATATGCGGGGATCCATACATCAACCTCAAGATTAGCTAGCTCCATTCAATTTTTCACTATACGATTACTATGTAAATGTACAAAAAATATTTGAATTTACATACTATAGCTTCGTCACGACGTTAATTTGATATACGTGGATAGTGATGAAGAATTTGACGTTTTATTGTTGACTTAACAACGAGAGTGCCAATAATAACTTTTTATCGGATCTTGTGCCTTAGTAATTTAAGAGACGTATAAGGTCTCTGATTTATTTTTTCCTTTTAAGAATGGATTGTTAAAAATAAATGCATTTTTTAAACAAGGAAAAAATCCAAAGAAAAAAAGTACCTTAAGTTGCCCCATTACAATTTTTTTTCTTCTATTATTACCGCGCTCGTTTGGTACCTTAAGGTGACCTCTTGTCAAATTTTAATACCCATTGACATGTGACATACAATAAATAGACACATGTCAAATTGTAAACTTCAAAATATGTTGGACTCAAATAAAAATATGGTTTATTTTGATTAGCTACAGGTAAACCATATTTTGTTATTTAAATTATAAATCTACGCATTTTTCATTATAAATATAACAAATTACAATATCATCCAGAATTATTTAAATAATAAATAATAAAATAAAAGATTTTAAAATTAGAAAAAAATCAAACAGAATAACCATGGTCATGGAAGATCCATGCATGACAGAACAACATTGTTCCATCATGGTAGCTCCATTGGAGGAGCTTCTAGGCAATCCACCATCGAGCTTCCATTTCGAAAATGAAAGCATGAACAATCTTGGAAGCTCCATGGGTGGAGCTTTCAGATCTGGAAGCTGCACGGACGTAGCTTCT
Organism: Plantago coronopus; assembly: GCA_036897195.1. NCBI lineage: Eukaryota > Viridiplantae > Streptophyta > Magnoliopsida > Lamiales > Plantaginaceae > Plantago > Plantago coronopus. The sequence continues at coordinate 15,964 of JAYMSL010001247.1, forward strand.
ATGGTGGATTCGGAGGCTTCCGCTATACAAAGCTCCAAGCGTTTATGGTGGATGTTTGATAAAAATAAAATTATTTGTGCACTTTGTATTTTAAAAGTGTGTTTTTCATTTTGTTTTGATTGTTGGGTTTTAGTTTTTGAAATTGTAGTTATAAAATAAGGTTTGTTCATGATTTTTAGAAATAATGTTAGTGCATTTTTTCTTCCCTACAAGTTATTTTATTAGCTAGTGCTTCTACCATTAAAATGTTGAATTTTACAACTTGACATTTCTTTATACTAGACACCTTCATTTGCCAATCCTCATTCCCCTACAATTAAAGCATGTATTCAAAACAAATATTTACCCTACAAATGCATTGTGCAATCAATTTGAACTTCAATAAACATGATTATGACATGACAGTTTGTTGGACTGTTGATGACTTGAAGGTCGAATACAATAGCATAACCTGATACACGACTTCATGATAAAACTACTGACTTTGTTTACAAAAGTCAATCGTACATTTCAAACCATCTTTGTTTATTCAAGGTGATATCTACATACTACATAATAATTGTATGAAAAAGTTACATCGAAAAGCTTCTAGTGATGAGTAGATTGTAGGAAGATTTGCGACAAAAGCACCTAGTGGTGAGTGGATTGGAGGAAGTACATTTTTTCAAATATGGGTGTAATCAATTTCCAAAAACGCAGCAAGAATAGCAATGCACGAGGCTACTACAAAGCTCATAAACAGATAAAATATACATAGTGTTGGGTAAATATATGTCTCCGACTTAAGAAATACTAAAGACGCGAACTTAACCATAAGTGAGCGCAGTCGGCAGCTAATTCGCCAAGAAAGGTAACTCGTCGAGCCGCACAAAGTCTTCTAGCCGCCAACTGAAGATAATGGTGAGTACTTTTCAGAAAGTAACAATACCTAGACTAAGAGCCGAGCAACACTTGTGCCGACCAGCTGGTTCATTCTCCGACTAGGTCACTTGGCCAACCTGGTGGGGCCCACGGGGTTAAGGTCCATTAATCCTGATGCCCACATGTAATTATACAAAGTCTAGCCCACTTAGAGGTTTATTATATAGTTATGGGGCTTAGCCCATAATTGAGAGTCGATCTGGAGCGTCCAAATCAGATATGATCTAATGGTGATTAGCCATTGACTAATGGTTTTAATAAATACCCCTCATTAGGGAAATTCCCAAGGTAACTATTCACACATTCTCTCTCTCTCTACCTTTCTCTCTCTAGGAATTGGCCGACCTCGAGCTTGGCCAATCTTCACGTTAAGTCAACACCAGTTTTCCCCCACTCTTCTTGTGCAGATTACCTTAGCTTATTGAGAATCTGGCCGAGCAAGTTTACTTGATAAACAGAAACATATCGAATTACTTGTGGTTTTGTATAAAGACGACCTAGCCAGTTTTATACATTATCACATAGTAAGGACAAGTAAGAGATATTCATATTCTTGAAATATATACATCATACATCATTCTACCAGGCAACCATATGCATTAGAGAACACACAAGTAAATCACTCACCACTAACACATGCCTTTCATTTGCATTTTGATCAGTGGCCAATACATCTTTGCAGCGAATCAAGCCCTTTAAAATACTAATTCGTCTGCTTTTAAGTTTGAAGTACATTCTATCTCAAAAATATTTGTAAGGGCGAATTTCATCCACTACCCCTGTTAGATTTTGTAATTACATCTGGATCCTATTAGATGAAACAATTACATTTAAATCCTAAACTAATATTTCTGAAATTTGAACCAAACAAGCCTTTAACATTTTTTTTTACTTCCATATCCTTCAATTTTTTTAATTTCACTTTTAACACCAATTTTTATAAATTTTTGCATAGTGGTCATTTTCTTCAAACTTCATCTTCTTCAACCTTTTCTTCTCAAATATGAAACCTCCATTGAAGACTCCATTGAAGACTTGAAGCTTTTCTTCTTCTTCTTCCTTCCTCTTCTTTTTCCTCCTTCCTCTTTTTTTTTAAAAAAAAAATAGTTAAATGGCCGGATCGGAGCTCCGGTGGCACCGGAGCTCGGCCACCGCCACAGCTCCGCCTTG